>MJUU01060513.1:200845-212727 GCA_002080025.1 Modiolus philippinarum
TTTACATTCAAGTTTTTGGATGAGTTCAGATTTCAGTCACTACACATGGTAGGATCATCTAACCTTGCATATGCATGCATCTCTGATGTTAGGTCAGCATCAATGCAAAATTAGGTCACTTTGACATATATTTAATGCTTGATTGATTAACATTCAAGTTTTTGGATGAGTTCAGATCTCAGTCACTATACATGGTAGGATCTTGTAACCTTGCATATGCATGCAACTCTGATGGTAGGTCAGCATCCAGACAAAATTAGGTCACTTTGACCTATATTTTACGCTTGATTGATTTACATTCAAGTTTTTGGATGAGTTCAGATCTCAGTCACTATACATGGTAGGATCATTGTAACCTTACATATGCATACATCTCAGTTGGTAGATCAGCATTGGCATCCAGGCAAAATTGGGTTACTCTGACAATGTGCCATAACGAGTCGAACTCTGTAATCGTTGATTACCTATGTTTTTTATATGAAGGCAAAGATAATACAGTGTAACCTGTCTAATCCGACATTGTGGGACCATAAAAACGTGTCGGATAATACAGGATGTCGGAAAACTCAGGTTGAAAAAGCATTAAAAATCTATCCATGGGACCAATAAATTATGTCAGATTTGACAGGATGTTGGAATAATCAGGTGTCGGATTAGACAGGTTTCACTGTATATTGCTTTCCAGTCAAACTTTTCATGAGGAAGGAACAGGAATAATAATGTCTTACCTGTGGCTGTCATTTTGTCTGTTTGTCCATCATACTTTTCTCTTGTATTAATTGTATACTCATATATTGTAGGATGCATTTTCAGATATGTTAGGATATTACTTCTGTTTGAAGAGATAAATATTGCTAAACTTAATTCTAATGCAACATTTATATAACGAAGGTTTTGATTGGTTAAACTGACCGTCAATTCCACCATCTACATACCTGGGACATAGTAGGTTCCCTGTTTAGTCTGGTTCCCTATATGATTATAAATGTACAGGCCAAAAATAGAGCATAAAATCATTTTAATTCATTAGAATTGCAATAACAGTACATTATTTGAATACCTGAAGGCGTCAATCTTGATTTGACAGTCAAAATATCTGTTTAAAATAAACCGCATTTTGACCGTCAAATCTACAATTGACACTTTCGGGTATTCAAATAATGTACTGTTATTGCTTATATATTTTCATAAGCTTTGTATGTTCATACCATATTGTGGGATGCATTTTCAGATCTGTTGGGGAAACGTCTTATTGTTTTGCTGACTTAGTCAGGTTTTGATGATCTTACTTGATTTTTTGCCAACTTTTCAAGAACAAAATGCAGTTTGATTTTTGTATACACAGTCAGCAGTATTGCAGTCCTAAGTAGGAAGTTTCCATTTGCCATTTGTGATTAACTTATCAAGTTTCAATACTGTAAACGTATTAATTTTCGTGGATGCTTACTTTTGCGATTAATGAAAGATCCACATATTTGAAGGTATCAATTTTCACGGTTTTAAATATTAAAAAGGCTCTTTCTACACAAAAACTTATCTTCATGGGTACTATTTTTGACGTTCCAGAGCCAACCACGAAAATAGCGAAAATTAGTACACTTGGAAAATTAATACGTTTTCAGTGTATACTTACGGATTCTGAAAATGAGATCATACAAAAGTAATGAGAAGTGTAGAGCAAATGGGATATAGTTAATATTAATATTCTAACAAACATATTTTTCTCGTTACAGTTTAGATGCAGGCAAAGAGAACCACAGGTATGTCAATTAATGGCAGGGTAATAACTTGTGTATCATGCATAAAGAAAGAGAAAAAGGGGAAATTTATCTGATCCAATATATACTCTATATGCTGGGGATGCAGGTATATTGCTGCAGAGAAAGGGAAAGTTCACAATTGGAAAGTCAAAATCATCACGTTTGTCATATAATCTAGATTTCAGACGTCCATGTTCGTCAATGTATAACAAAAGGTCAAGGTATGAAGCAAAATCGGGTGTATCGGGTTGATAAGTTGATAAGTTGCATATCACTTCTATAATTATACCCCCCGCAAACAAAGTTTGGGGGGGTATATAGGAATCACCCTGTCTGTCCGTCCGTCTGTCCACGCTTCTTGTAAGCGCAACTCCTCTTAAACCACTTGAAGGATTTTGATGAAACTTTACACAAAGGAAGGACAATATATTGAGATGTGCATGAAGGAATATAATTATTGTTCGAAACCAGAAATGGGAGATAATTTGACTTCAACTTTTCATGGATTCCCTATTTATGAGCTACCTCGTAAGCGCAACTCCTTTTATACCACTTGAAGGATTTTGATGAAACTTTACACAAAGGAAGGACACTATATGGAGATATGCATGAAGGAATATGATTGTCAGAAACCAGGAAGGGGAGGTAATTTGACTTTTCATAGATTCCCTATGTATGGGTAACCTTGTAAGTGCAACCCCTCTTAAAGCACTTAAAGTTGTAAAACACCTTTTATTGTGTCCACACCCACTTAAATTTGCATTTACCATATCGATTCAGGGTTAAATGAGTGGGGGGTATATTTGGCTGCCATTCGGCGACAGCTCTTGTTAATACATGCATTTCAGAATCTTTTAGCAAGCTTTTGTTTTGGAAGACTTTATGTATTATGTGGTTTGAAGATGGCAATAATGAATAAAAGCAATAGATTCTTCCTTAGCAATATATATAAATTGATGTGTAATTATCATAAAAAGTGTGGTTCATTTCTGTGTGTGTATGAGTATACACAGATAATGGATTATTATGTTACATAAGCAATGAAAAACTATGGAGTAAATGCACATGAAACAAATCTATACTAATACATGGTAAAACATGTTGTAATTCATCCTGAAGTCACTTTGAGAACTTCAGCAATGAGCCCTGATCATATCTCACAGCAATCCAAAGACATCCCTTAGTAACTGGTTTTAGAGGAATTCATTGCTAAATGAAAAACAAAGCCATGTTTCTCACTGTACTCATGGATGTGGGGTCATCAACACACATTAAATCAACTGGCAAATTGTTCTAACTATCGGTGTCAAGACTAATAGAAGACCATTATACACTGAAATGAATCACAAATTTCTTTCTATAAAATGTATAGCTACTCACACGATATTAAAATTAAATACTTTTACTGTTTTTGTCTGGCCCGCGACGAAAAAGTCGCGGAAGCAAGACTTAGGGATAGCGTTTCTGGCGGCGGCATCAACAATTGCAAACTATTGTTAATTAATAAGCTTATGTTAGTTGTAAGTCATTTTGGGTACAACTTAATTCCCTACTTAGATTATGGCCCTGGCCCCTTAGTCATGCATTAACGATCACATTAAGTTTTTAGCAAGCAGTTTGTACAGTCTATACCAGTAGTTCTAGACACTTGATATTTGACATGCAGTTGCGTCTTGGGGAATACATACTGATTCCACGCCCGGATGGTGGCCCTGGCCCCTTAGTCAAGCATGAACTATCACATTTAGTTTTTAGCAAGCAGTTTGTACAGCCTATACCAGTAGTCCTAGGCATTTGATATTTGAAATGCAGCTGCGTCTTTGGGAGTACATACCGATTCCACTCCCAGATGGTAGCCTTGGCTCCTTAGTCATGCATGAGTGATCACATCATTTTTTCCAAGGAAATTGTAAACACAGTTAAAGATTATATTTTATTTTTATTCCTGCTGCAGTAGATATGTATGCAAATTAAGGCGATGCAAGGGGCGGGCAAGACATATCCTGTGTCCACAGTTTATTAGTATGCATTTAACAAAAATTTTCTTTATTTTAGCTTTCGATGTCTGAATTAGCAAAGCAAGCAATAGCCAAACTGGAAACAAGAAAATATCATTGTAAGAATGAGAAATCTGTGACAAGAGTTACCACCCCTACCTCTGATGTGTATAGTCAATCCTCTAGTATAGAAAGCTGTGCAATATGTTTAGAAGAATATCATGAAGGACAGGTGAGGGGCATTGAATATAATTAGAAAATAAAACAATTTAGAAATATTGATATTATTCTGTTGTTCTCAAAAAATACCTGAAAATGAACTCAATAAGTGTATGTCACATTGTTTATAATTTTTTTTTACAAAACCCAATATGTTTGTGAAGGGGACATTTCACCTTAAGCCTAGCTCTGCTACACTATCCTACAAAATACACAGATATAAAAACAAACACCAGGTACTTTCCTCTCCTGAGAAAATATATAATTAATAGGGTCTGTAAGACTTGTTCAATTTTGAAACTTCCGGGTAAATAAACTGTACCTGGAAGTTACATTTATGGCAAAAATATATGACGTTTCAAACCAAAAATGTGGATGTCATAATCCTAAGACATCATGTTTGGCGGGGAACGTTTTTGAATTGCCATTTTATCGTGAATTCTCGGAGGTCACATGATGAGACTTACAGACCCTATTGTATGGAAAACATAAACCTTAAAAGTATCGATGGTTTGAAAAAGGAACAAGAATACAATTTTTTTTTTAATGTAGAGTACTATAGATCTCTGCTTAACTCAGAAAAAATTTGATTGATTTCCTGGATTTTTTCAGCCCATGGCATTGACTGAAGACTCAAGATAAAATTTTGTTGTGGTACCCAAGTTAGAATGTCATTTCAGTAAATGCAGTGGTACTAAATTTTAGAGGAAATGTTAGTTTATTTTTCCAGTCATATTTACAAGAACAAAAATGACCAAATGACATTTGTTCAGTTTGTTTAATACATGTTTCAGGTTTTACGAGTGTTGCCGTGTTCGCATGAATTTCACAGTGTATGTGTAGATCCGTGGTTGTTACATCACAGGACGTGTCCTTTCTGTATGTATAATATCATAGGTATGTATGAGTTAGACTTTTTGCATTTAATTTGCATCTGTTCATTATTTACCAAGAGAGAAATGAGCTGTGGCAAGTAAGTAACTATTGCATCTTTATAAGGGTTAATTAGGTTAAAAAAATGAATTACGAGACAATACAACCAGTTGGTTGATGTCAGACCAAATAAATAAATCATCGGTGTAGTATTGTAAGGTCGTTACTGAAATTTCACAGTTTTGAGTTAGAAAGGAAAAATATTTTGTCATATCTGCCAGTTATGACCTTTTAACTCCAAAATGGCAGTTTGGCAGGAACATATTTTAGTTGACTAGTACATATGGATACGACCTTATAAGCCATCTGTAAAAAAAAGTGTAGATACGACCTTTTTATAACTCATCTTTTTCAAGATGGTCAAGGGGAAACCAGTGTAAAAGTATGAGAGAGCCAATGAAGCAGAGTCAAAATATAGTAAAATGGTAAAAGGTTGTATATACCACTTACGACTCTTATAATGCTATGGCGACGAAATGACTGATCAAGACATGATCACATATCACTACCATTACTGAGATGTGGAGGATTAAATTTTCACAGTTAAGAGCTTGTATATAAACCAAATTAACAGTCTTTCTCAGTGCATAGGAATTATCTTTTGTGGATTTCCAGTTTGCTTTTAGTTTATAAAAATTAGTTTGCAATGACTGCTGCAGAAAGTTGGATTGGCCTTTTAAGTGAGCAGGGTGTGGGATAATCTCAAAAAAGAATGCATGAAAACATGGTGGACATGATAATGAAATGCCAAAAAGCAGCATGTTTAATAATGTTTGTAGTGTATTTCCTGCCCATGATAGAAAACTAATGAGAAAAAAATGACAGGATTTTTAGTAAGGAACTCCACATTATGTGACCTCCTTTCTAAGATTCCTATAATATGTGCAGACTGTAATTCTGAATCCACAGTTATAATGAAACTAGAACCTAATGCAATTTATTATTGCTTTAATTTCAGAGCAACATGATACACAGCAGTCTTGTAGATCTCGACAAACAGAAGTTAGAACTACAAACCAAAGACAATTTTATCAACTACCTCCTCAAACTCAAATTTCACATTCCCAATATTTACATTATTTAAATTATCATTCAGAACTTCAAAATGGATGCACATCCTGTGAAGGAACTGTTGGATCTTCTGTATCATCGTGTAATTCATGTTATCATCAAAATGCTCACCATAATTTTTATGGAGATCCTATGCATCGTAGTTATTATCAGGCATTTCAACATTCGTGTTGTAACAATAATGCGAATCGAACTACAGAAATTGGTCGTGTTTATCCATGCAGTTCTTCATTTGTAAACTCAGGGATTTCATACTCGCATCATGTTACCGCATCATCAGTTCATCATCATACAAATTATTGTAGTACTCATAAACAAATCCATAACTCTACTCACCATTATTACCTAGGGCAAAGCACACGATTATTTCGATATAAAATGAAAAATGATTTGGGTAGAACTTTTGACAGTGAACCAGAATTTAATTCGGGGAAAGATATTAGTATTAAAGCACAATACGGCAGTTGCAGTAGTGAGAGCTGTTCTGGTGGGAATCAGAGCAGTAGTAGTTTAGATTGTCCAGAATGTGTTCAACCATGTGATAATAATGTTGCTGATAGCAATGGAAGTACATACGGTAGTAGTGAAAACCGTGACTGTAGTGACAATACAAGTTACGATTCTAATGTTTTCTGGGGCGGTGCCCCAGATCAAATGTGCACAGATTTAAGTTCTTCGTTATCTGAATTGTCAGGCCAAGTTAATGCCTGCCCCTGCTTTAGTTGTGGAAATGAAAATGTGGATGAAAATTCAGGGAAAATGCATAGAAAAAGTTGTGATAGAAAAAACAGTGCATCCACTCTTAATCTCAGTGAAATTAGCGGTTGTGATACAGTTCATAGTATTGAAAATGATTTTACACGTAACAGTTGCAAATCGTCCGATCCGTTGTTAAATTTAAGTGAGATTTCGGGACTTACTGCTGATGAGTTTATTTCTTCTACTAGTCATCTATCTGATAATTTACAGAGTTGTTCAGAGTGTTACCATGGAAACAATCAGACTGATGTTTTAAGTAACAGTCTGTCAAAGAACAACACACTTCCTAGGACTCATACGCATGGTATTGGATTATGCAATACATTCAATACCCTTCCAAGAACTGACAACTATATTTCTCATAAATGTGTAAATTGTGAAGGTCCTTTAGTCAAAGACCATTATACAAACCTTAAAATGTCCCTTTGTGTTCATAAACAAGAGGCACAAGAAAAGTGGCTCAAATCTAGAAGAGTAAAGGAGAACTGCTTTCTGCCAACAAACCATGACACAGAAAACCAGACTTTTAATCATAATACTCAGGGCTCTAATGGTAACTTATTACTCTGCAATAATACATTACATATGGCTGAAAAAACAGTGACTAGGGAGCAATCATCATTCAGGAATTTAAAAAATAATTTGCTTCCAAAGTTTCGATTGAGCAGGTCATGTGATATTTTACCCGTCATTAGAAATCGTGAAGATCACCATGGTGATCTTGTTATACACAAACAACCAAGATGTCTTACCAAAGATTCTGTTGTCAAGGCTACCTCACAGGGTGAGTAAAAAAAAAGGGAATTATTTTAAGAAAGTAACAGTATTTAACAGTAATTGGCTTATAACACATTTTATTATTACTCATGTAACACTGAAATCACCAATATAGGTCAACACAGAAATCACAAATGTAGGTTAACACAAGATATCACCAATATAGGTGAATACAGAAATCACCAATATAAGTTGACACAGAGATCATCAATATAGGTTAACACAAATATCATCAACATAGATTAACACAGAAATCGCCAATAAATGTTAACACAGAAATCCTCAATATCAATGAACACAGAAAACCACAAATATAGGTAAACTCTCAAATACTAGTAAATACACAGAATTTCCAACTCACAAAATTACTCAAAAATGTCCCAGTCAGGGTAATTCACAGAACAATCGACAAGAAAAGCTCTTATGATAAAGGGAAATAACTCTATGAACTGAATATTAGTTTGGTATATTATATATTCAGAGATTAAACATTACAGAGCACTTATTAAAACATTTTCAATAAGTTCTTACAATTCATAATATAATAAAGTGTAACAAACAAAATGCAATAACTTTTTTCCAATAATATCGATACAGATGGAATTGTCAGGTAATGACAACGTATGATAAAGGGAAATTACTCTATGAACTGAAAATTAGTTTGGTATAATATTTTTAGAGATTAAACAATACAGAGCACTTAATAAAACATTTTCAATAAGTTCTTACAATTCATAATAAAGTGTAACAAACAAATGCAATTACTTTTTCCAATAATATCAATACAGATGGAAGGCAAATTGTTATGTAATGTCAACATAAGAAGTCTGCAAATTTACCGAATTAGCATTAATAATACACTGTTGTGTGTACATTGTAGCAGTTAACATCAAATAGACATGTTACTATTCCCTTTTGTGCTCTATTTTATTGATGAAATGGGACATAAAATTGATGCATTACATACTATGAAATTTATATAGTGGCAATATTGAGCTGTATCACGATTTACATGTTGTTAAGATAAAATTTTTGAAGAGTTGTATTGCATTATGGATATTTCTACAGCCTGTATTGTTTCATGTGTATTATATAAATAAACACACAACTCAAAAACCAATGTAAAAACTTTATAAAGTGACCAAACATTCATAAATTATTTGTTCATCTTTTCCTTTTGTCTCTTCATTGAAAGTCTTCCATGTACCTACAACTCCAATTAAGGGAGTACGAGCGTAAGATTTCAGAGGCATTCGATATCCTCGGGTTTTATCCATTCAAAAAGTGTTAAAATTTTTTGCACATGGATCATTTTTTCTTGGTCATAGGTCACTGTAAAATGCATAAAATAGACAAGTGTATAAAATTTAATCAACTTCCAATTATATTTTCATATATTTTAAGGCCTATAAACATCTTATGCAAATTGAAGGAAACCTCTAGAGAGAACTGTTTCCTGCCAAACTTTTGACATCTTATATCTAAAAAATTCCTCCATGGATTTTCAAAATTTTTTGCTCAAGTTGTTCCATTAGCAGTGCTCTATAAAACAAAAGGTCAGAATTTTAATTCTAATCACAAAATTTCTGATACTCGTACTCCCTTAAAGTTTTATGTGTTTTCCAACATCCTGCCAAAACCACATATTATTTCAGAAACAACCCTATAAATATGGAATATAGGACATTTTGTATTTGATACGGACTTTATCACGGCCAGTATCAAGTGAGCCCGTTAGGGCGAGCTTGATGCGTTACGCCGTGATAAAGTCCGTATCAAAAACAAAATTTCCTATATTTCTTTGATCGGTAATTCACTAAATGATAAATAAACTCTTAAATAAACTGAGTTAAGCTTAAATTTCTATTTTAGCACAGTTAATCTGTTGTTTATTGCAATAATTTATATGCATTCTTCATTCAACGTATTACGCGTATGAACACGACAAATAGTACAAAACATGACGTCAGCATAGCAACCCGCGCGTGACACCTTCACAGTGACCTAATAATTTCATGATAATGTCCAGTTCGGTGATACTGACTTTATCAGCCTCTGTACATCAAAGGAAATTCATAGAAATTACTGATAATGGGACAGATAAATCTACTTTAAAAGGTTAAGTGGGCTATTATTTATGGAATTACGAGTTTAAATCCTGAAACTTTCAACATGTTCAAGAGAGCTCATTATTGTGTTATATGTTCATCCTCTAATATTTTGAAATTCTATTTCAGGATCAACAGTCACAGTTTTCCTCAGAGACAAAGAAAAGTACAATGATGGCAATACAGTTTAGAGGATTTAATATCAGTTTATAACCTTATTCTAAAAGGGCATTATTCCAAAATATTAACAAAATTTTATATGTGAGCAAATCGTTTTTCTTAAAATTTTCAGAGAAAAAATACAAGGTCAGTCCTCAAGTTATTAATTCGTAATGAAAAAATTATTGCTGCAAATTGACCTGGTCATAAACCATAAAAAGTATATGAACATGTATATGTGTTAAGGGAAAATAAGAAGGCTTATCATGTCAATCTTTTGAATATTTAACTGTATAGATTTGGAATTGTATTACATGTACTTTTAAATTACTTCCATGGTTAATTTGCATAGAATTGTTTATGCAGTTAGAACTACTGATTAACATTGTTATAATGGGTTGCCAGAAAATATAATTTTCTCATGGTAATCCATAGGTCTGACTAAATAAAATTTACATGCCAATGCTTGCAAGTCTGCAAAACACAGAAGGATACTAGTTCTTATCCACTTTCTCCCACAATTAAAATTTTCAATATTCTTATTACTAAATGTATTTTCATGTATTTCAAATATGACTGCAAAAGGACCCTATCATACCTGCTATGCATTGCTCTTCTCAATGCTTGAAAGTACTAATTAAACTTATTCATTGCTTGTAATCCAAACAAATTTGACTTGACAAGAAACCACAAATTTTACCAAATTTTAATTTTGGAAATTTTCTGTAGAAATGGTTACTGTAAAATACCTAGCGAAATTTGCTACTCAACCTGCATGACCTGTTTACATTTAAAAGTGTCCATGTTTTAAGTGGATATTTACTTCACATTTAAGGCCAGTGAATATTGAAAACTTCATGAGATATCATTTTTTTCTGGAATTAAGATGTATTTTAAGGGATAAAGTTGCATTTACCATCACATATTCAGGTTAAGAATATTTTGAAATTGAAGCCATAAAATACCAAAATAAAAACAACTGATAAATCGGTGTTCTCCTCTTTGAGAAAACTTTCGAAAAATTTTGCAAGACATAACTTTTCTACATTCATCTGCTATTCATTTTGCACAGAAGAAAAAGGTTTAAAAAATTTAACGAATAAATATGAAAAATTTAAATAATTATGTGAATTCTGCTCTGGTTGCATTAAAATCATCTTTGGAAAAAAAATTAGGATCAGTATGCAATACTTGTAATGTGTTTTAATTGAATAAAATCAGAGAAATTCCTAAAACCTGACCCAAAATAAAAATCATATTAAAGATGATGCAGTTTAGAGAAAGCAAAGGACATGAATATTGTTACACAAACAGAAAGACATGTTCTGAAATTAGCAAATTACAATTTATATCAAATCTCTTTTGACAAGTGACTTGTAGCATATAGCATAGTTCAAATTAAAAACAAGAACCTTAAAAGTAAGAGCAGATAACGTAAGCGTTTAAGAAATAATGACATAAATTTACCAAAGACAGCTGAAATAGTGATCAAATTTCTTATTTTAAAATGATAAACAAAAATTACAATTTGGTCCATTTACAAACCTTCTTTTGTAGAAATATCCAATGTACTACAATAAAAAATAACAGGACTGTTTTTATTTGCCATATTTCATTTTTTAATATGCAATATGTTAATTTCACATTGTATGTCATTGTTTGTGTTGTATCCTGATGATTTTGAAAATTTTACCATTTGCATTTAATATTTTTGATTTGTCTTGTCAAATTGTCTTGGTAAAATATATTTGTAAATAATCCTAATTCTATGCAAGCATTTTACTCTTGCAATTTCTGTTATTCTTCATGAAAATTAATGGTAATACATTTTATGCAAATTTTTTAAATGTCACAGTTTATTTTTGACATTAAATATATATTTATATCTATTTATAAAACTAATGTGTTCTTTTAATTATCTGTTTTTTTCCAAGATTGGGCAGCAATATTAATTAAACAATTCTTAATTATTGAAGTTAAAAAGGTAGTAATTTGTGATTAAAGGTTTCTTTTTGTATGGTTTTTGCCAGTAAATGTTGTGAAAGCAAGGGTTGTTGATATTTAAATGATTACATTTCATGAATATTCATTTGAATTCC
>MJUU01060513.1:231705-249385 GCA_002080025.1 Modiolus philippinarum
TCTAGGTGTAACAGTTACTGAGAAAAGGACTTGAATGTGAAACTATGTCGCAGATTTTCTAAGTTCACTGAACCATGCAATTGAGGTCAAGGCAACACGACAGGTGTCAGACTGCCATGTACCCATACAGATCTCACTATAGACCAAATATGACAAGTCTAGGTATTATAGTTCCTGAGAAAAGGACTTGAATGTGAAACTATGTCGCAATGTTTATGTGCTTATTGAACCATGAAAACAAGGTCAAGGTCATCTAAAATATATGCTGCTGGAAAGGTCATCACTTGGTGGTGCTGTGGACCAAAGATGATGTTTGTATGTATTACCCTTGAAAAGTTATGAAGGTTTTAGAAAAAAGTTTACGCCGCCGCCGCCGTCGCCGTCGCCGGATTGCTATACCTATGTCTCGCCTTCAGCGACTTTCGTCGCAGGCGAGACAAAAAGCACTCCATAAAGTTGTACCATTCATGATCTGGCTTAAAAGCTTGTTACTTAAAACTGAGCCTGTCATGCAAGAAATGCAGTGACCTTATTTCAATCAGGAGCCTCATACACATAGCATATGCATCTACTGTTGAAATATTAATCTTCTACAAGTTGTAGTATCCCAGATCTGGCCTCTCACAAAAACTTTAAACTAATTCACTCATGCATGAAATGTAGGTCAAAGTGACCAAATTTTTTCTGAAGCTTCTTAACTTTACAAGACGCATCTACATACAAAATATTATTCCTCTAAGAGTTGTAGTATCCCAGATCAGGACTCCTACAAAAACTTTAACCTAAGTCACTCATGCATGAAATGTAGGTCAAAGTGACCTAATTTTTTTCTGAAGCTTCTTAACTTTACAAGACGCATCTACCTACAAAATATTATTCCTCTTAGAGTTGTAGTATCCCAGATCTGGACTACAAATACTTTAACCTGAGTCACTCATGCATGAAATGTAGGTCAAATCCACCTATTCTATATATCAACCTCAAGTACTATTGAAGATGCATCCATGGACAAAACCTTGTCCATCTATGACTTGTTATTCAAAAGATATATGGTCTTAAGTTTGAACGGACGGACAAACAGACTAACGGACGAACTGCTATATCCCCTCCCCAACTTCGTTGGGCAAGGGGATAATAAGGTAGTTGATCCCTATTCTTTATTGAATTTGTCAAAAACATTTTATCAAAACACATTTATTATAATTTTTCTAAAAAATCTTAATGTATTTCAATTTAGAATCCAAAATTACTTGAATTGAGTTATCTCCCCTTTCTCGAAAAACTAACAAATTTTTCATTTTTCACTATATAACTTTTTCAAAAGGTCTGTGACATATCTTTTTTATTTCTTTAAATTAAAGTTCTATATCAAATGAATATTTGTTAATTTTTTTATGTCTGCTTATAGAAAAAATATGTCATTGAACTGTGGTATAGAGCTATTTCCCATATAATTCTATGGTAAATAAAGTGCAAAAAGCCGTATTTGGCCAATCTTTAGAATGCTGTATCTTTTTTTAAATATCTGTGACCCTGAATTTTTTTGTATATCTTTATAGCATATTGCTCAAAATTTCATTGTACAAATTTTAAAAAATATTCTATTTCAAAAACCAAGACACCCCAACTACCTTAAGTATTACACTGGTTGACAATTAATAAGAATTTTAGAATTTTAGAAAAAATATGATGTTGCAAACAAAAATTTAGATGTCATAATCTGCAAACATCATGTTTTTGGGGAAAACAATTTCCAATTGCATTTTTATCCTGAATTCTCAGAGGTCACATGACGAGACTTACAAACCCTAGATGCGAAAATTGCTGTCCTCACCACATATCCATATTGGACCTCTCCAATTGCTATTTCCTCCCATTATAGCAGAATCTGACTCCCCTGGCATATAATGAAGACTGAATTCTTTTGTTGTAATATCAATAATTTTTTTATGCCTTTCCCCCATATCATCCTTGCTTGATGGTGTCATGGCAACATCCTTGTGTACAGAATTATCTCCCTTGCTTGAAGACTGAGTTAATATCATTTTTGTCTGAATGTCTTTGTTTTCCGTAATGATATGTTTTTGTGGTTTCAGAAGAACATCATCACTTTCTGTTACCATATCAAGTTCTTTAGGTAAAACTGCCAATTCTTCTAATATATCAAGTTTTAACTTATAAGGCTGTAAGTGAGCCTGCAAATAACAAATATCAAAACTGTACATTTCTCATCTTTTCTTACAATTAAGTTTTTTTAAACAGACTTACGTCTTGCATATGCTTTTCTTACTGAAAGAAAAATACTTTACATCCTTAAATGGTTGACTACAACATTAGAAGATAATGGAACTTTACCAATACCAAAAACATTGGCAATAATCATAATGGATGAGCAAACTTGTGGGGGAGTCTATCATTGGAGACAAAAAACGGAAATTTATCCATCTAATGATAAGACTATGTACATTGACTCCATATGATAACTAGAAATAGCATAGCTCAAGTTCCTACTCTTATTGTATCATTTACATATACTCCATTCTAATGTAAACCTTGCTTAACCACATGAATAAAGCCAAATTAAAACCTCGACAAATGCATGTATAGACTTTGAGAACATAACTACCAATGTTAAACTCATGTCCATTCTTCAGATCTTGTCAATTATAAACCCAGTAAGCTGCCATCATACATGTCCAGAACAGATTTCCTCATACTGTAATAGCTGCAGTTATACATGCCCTGCGGTGCTATTTCGTGGTCCATCTAATGCTGTAGAAGGCTATCATCCAGTAAGGGGGGACTGTAAAGATTTATTAACCTCAACTTCGTAAAGCTGGGGACAATATATCTGTATAAGAGTAACTTGTGAGGTTGAAAATATGACTATATCAGAATTAACATTTATTACATAATTAAGAAAAAACACACAATTTTTTAACTACATTGTACAAGTACATCTAACGACATAAAACAATCCCATACAAATTTATCTACATTCTACTAATGTATCTTTGGCTTCTTGGGAGCTACTCGAAAACCTATATCATATACCTTGTTAAAATAAAATGTACAAAATTAAGCCTGATAATAATAATAAAATCCATAAACTTAATAATTATGTATGCGGTAGAACCCAGCATACTTACTGGAGGTAGAACCCATCCAGCTAGCCAAATCGATAATAATAAAATCCCTAAACTTACTAATTTCTTATGTATGCGGTAGAACCCAGCATACTTACTGGAGGTAGAACCCATCCAGCTAGCCAAATCTCAGAAATGAAGATATACTAGAGTAATGCTAGTTGTAATTGTGAACGCAATGCGGTAGAACCCAGCATTGAAAGATTATGCGGTAGAACCCAGCATTAAATGGAGATGCGGTAGAACCCAGCATCTGAATTAGAAGCGGTAGAACCCAGCTTCATAGACCCGGTCTCAGAGGTAGAACCCATCTGACTTAAGATTTATTGAAAGTTTATACTGCGGTACCTATAACCTATATACATTGTATACAGCCCCTACTTTGTAACAATATAATTATTTAACATACCATAATTATAAACTATAAGAAAATTCCTAAACATGATGTGTATATTATTGGGGGAAAATAATTTCCCTGAAATTATGCAGGCCAAATGAGCGAGGACATGAATAAAATGTGCGAGTGAAGCCCCCAAGAAGATACATCATTTAAAAGAAAAAATGTAAATATATATATAAACATCTATTCATGTATGTGTGAATATGTAGATGTGTAACCAAGTAAAAACCTAACTGTTGCAATTACTTATACCAAACCCAAATTATCCTCCTACCTTGGGNTGGACGGTAAATTCTTACCGAAAATCCCAAATTAAGTCAATATTTTGTCTAGAGCTTGTTTTATGGCTTCTGCGTCGTCTGCTTGTAAAAATCCGGGCTGACCCGAGAACCGGTGAAATTCCTTTATATAGTCCCGGGAAACCCAGCCGGTTCCGGTGCCAAATGAACCGGTGAAACAGGAAACTGGGAATGCTGCTAACAATGACAACAATAAATAAAAGAAGGGGGGTTACACGTCCACCACTACAATTGCAATCACTAGGAATTAAGGTTAAGTAGACATTTGTACTAAGCTTCATTAGATCTATTCACATATAGAATATCAAGCCTCTTGCAATCGTAATTAACAAGCTAAAAGCAAAATCTAGATTTTGACCTTAGTGACCTTGACCTTTGACATGACCTTTATGAAATTTGCATAATGGTGTTCAGCTTTATATGATCAATAAACAGGCCAAATATGAAGTTCCAATCCTATCTGGTTGAAAAGTAATATGCAGTTTGAATTAATGAAAAAATAAGTTTTTTTTGGTATGTATTACATATTTCCCGCAGAAAGCTCCTAGTGAGAGGGGGTGCATATTATCTATGGGAAATTGAAAAGACTATTTTTTTTGGTATGTATTACATATTTCCCACAGAAAGCTCCTAGTGAGAGGGGGTGCATATTATCTATGGGAAATTGAAAAGACTATTTTTTTTCAGACCATGACTTACTTAACTTCAGATGGGAACTGACAAGTTTTTGATATTTGCACAATTAAACAGATATAGTGTTGTTGTTCTTAAGTTTTATTTGCTGTATCAACAAAGACTGACGAAACTGGAAATATGTATCTTAGCATCTTTTTCACTCTTAGTCTGATACCATTTACATGTGTCTTGTTAAGGTAGTTTGGGTGTCTAAAACTGATCATTTTTACGGCATCAAAGCAAAAAATTCAATAATTTAATAAGAATGCTGTTTAAATAATTTTGAAACAAAATAAAATGGTATAGTTGGCCACGATTAAAAGATAAAAAACACAAAATGTACAAATTAAAAAACACATAAAAATGACAAAAATGGAAAGAGATAATTCTATACTGAAATACTACAGAGTACCATATTCGACCTTATTAGCTTTCCTGCTCCAATAAGCGCCCCCTAACCCTATTTCAAAGTCAAAATGCACAAGTGCCAACTCAAATTCCCTAACTGCCAAAATTTATGTATGTTTATTTGCCGATGTACAAGTTTTGAGCAGGTATATTATTGCCGTAATTTTAAGAAACAAAATGTTTACATACCTCCCACGACTATTGAGTAAGGATATCTATTTATTTATGCTGAATTCCCGTGATTGATAACTATTTCTTTCTCGTTTCACCACAATTTTAACAACCAGAACTTGAATACGGTAGGTGAAATTTTCTCAGTCTGTTTAAAAAAATAAGGTAGTTGATCCCTATTCTTTATTGAATTTGTCAAAAACATTTTATCAAAACACATTTATTATAATTTTTCGAAAAAAAATCTTATTTTTTTTTAATTTAGAATCCAAAATTACTTGAATTGAGTTATCTCCCCTTCCTAAAAAACTAACAAATTTTTCATGTTTCATTATATAACTTTTTCAAAAGGTCTGTGACATATTTTTTTTTATTTCTTTACATTAAAGTTCTATATCAAATATATATTTGTTAAATTTTTTATGTCTGCTTATAGAAAAAGTATGTCATTGAACTGTGGTATAGAGCTATTTCCCATATAATTCTATGTTAAATATAGGACAAAAAGCCGTATTTGGCCAATCTTTAGAATGCTGTATCTTTTTTTAAATATCCTTGACCCCAAATTTTTTTGTATATCTTTATAGTATATTGCTCAAAGTTTTATTGTACAAATTTTAAAAAATATTCTATTTCAGAAACCAAGACACCCCAACTACCTTAAGTATTACACTGGTTGACAATTAATTAGAATTTTAGAAAAAATATGATGTTGCAAACAAAAATTTAGATGTCATAATTTGCAGACATCATGTTTTGGGGGAAAACAATTTCCAATTGCATTTTTATCCTGAATTCTCAGAGGTCACATGACGAGACTTACAAACCCTGTAATGTGATTATTGCTGTCCTCACCACATATCCATATTGGACCTCTCCAATTGCTATTTCCTCCCATTATAGCAGAATCTGACTCCCCTGGCATGTAATGAAGACTTAATTCTTTTGTTGAAATATCAATAATTTTTTTATGCCTTTCCCCCATATCATCCTTGCTTGATGGTGTCATGGCAACATCCTTGTGTACAGAATTATCTCCCTTGCTTGAAGACTGAGTGTGTACAGAATTATCTACCTTGCTTGAAGACCGAGTTAATATCATTTTTGTCTGAATGTCTTTGTTTTCTGTAATGATATGTTTTTGTGGTTTCGGAAGAACATCATCACTTTCTGTTTCCATATCAATTTCTGCCAATTCTTCTAATATATCAAGTTTTAACTTGTAAGGCTGTAAGTGAGCCTGCAAATATCAAATACCAAAACTGTACATTTCTTATCTTTTCTTACAATTAAGTTTTTTAAACAGACTTACGTCTTGCATATGCTTTTCTTACTGAAAGAAAAATACTCTACATCCATAAATGGTTGACTACAACATTAGAAGATAATTGAACTTTTGTCTCAAATACGAAAAACATTTACAATAATAATGGACGAGCAAACTTGTAGGCGAGTCTAACATTGGAGACAATAGTCAAAGTATCAACGAGCAAACTTGTGGGCGAGTCTAACATTGGAGACAATAGTCAAAGTATCAACGAGCAAACTTGTGGGCGAGTCTATCATTGGAGACAATAGTCAAAGTATCAACGAGCAAACTTGTGGGCGAGTCTATCATTGGAGACAATAGTCAAAGTATCAACGAGCAAACTTTTGGGCGAGTCTATCATTGGAGACAATAGTCAAAGTATCAACGAGCAAACTTGTGGGCGAGTCTAACATTGGAGACAATAGTCAAAGTATCAACGAGCAAACTTGTGGGGGAGTCTATCATTGGAGACAATAGTCAAAGTATCAGAAACAAAACTTCTTTTATTCTTTTTATCAATACTTAACTCAGGGCTTTTCCATTAAAATGCGTGTACCAGGGTCGGAAGGCAATATTCTACTACCCCCACAACCAAGGGTAATGGACAAGTATAAGTAGAGCAATAAGATACAAAATCTACAAGAACCCACAAGAATTTTCATTTTCTGCCTTCCGACCCTGGTACATCCTTTTTAATGGAATAGCCCTAAATCACTTGATAGGACAAATTTTGAAGAAGAAAAAAATCAAAAAACGGAAATTTACTAAGAGAAGTTGTGCAATCCTTTTTGTAAATGTATATTTCTTTGTTTACATTAATGCTCTGATTGACAAGGTAGGTGTGACTGAGATATTTTTTGCCAGTATTTTTACATATTCAGGAAGTAACAAATACTGAAAACATTTGCCTCACGAGATCAAATAAAACTCGTACAAATTACTGATAAAACTTTTAAAATACAACAATCATAATTGTGGAATTTTTTTTTTTTTTTATGAGAAATTCAACACCTATTTTCTGGTTAGGCTGCAATTCACTCAAGAAAACACCAAATTTCTGATAATCTTAAAAGATATCTTGATCTCTGGTCTGCCTTAATGTAAGAAAATAGACATTTCAACTTTGAAGGCATGAACTGCAATCGTTCGAACACCATGGATGTTATGGTCCTTTTGTTCAAGTCTAAATATAGTAAGACCTCAATCTCTTCTAAAACTCCTCTGACTTGGAAGCCAACTCCCCCCTTGACTAAAACTCTTATCCTCAGTCTTTTAGGTATTCAATGTTTGAATTTGTTGAAAGAAATCGCCTGACCAACCAGCTTTCAGTGTAGATTCTATACACAAAGTTTAACACTAGAAATCTATAAATTTAACACCAGTAAAACCACACAATGTGTACAAGTAGAAAGATAAGCTCTTAGAAATGTACATATTTAGTTTAGAAAGTGTTTGGTTTAAAAAATAGAAATTGATACAAGGGGATCTTGCAGTGCGTTTCATATAGATAGGGTTTTTTTTATTTAGAAGGGATTTAGTTTTGGTAGTATTTTTTTTAATAAAGAGTTTAGTTCAGGAAGGTTTTTGGGGCTTTGTCCGAGTTTAGTTTTGGTAGGTTTTTTGTTTATAAAGGTTTAGTTGAGGCAGGTTTTGGGGATTTGTTTTGGGATTCAAGTCAGGGTTTTATTTGGCACTTTGGGGGGGGGGGGTATAGTTACAGTTAAAGTTAGGCATGTCTGAAGATTTTTGTCAGGGTTTAGCTTTGGCAGGTTTTTTGTCAGGGTTTAGCTTTGGCGTTTTTTTTTTTAATTGAGGGTTTAGTATAGGCATGTTTCTTTGGGCTTTGTCAGGGTTTTGTTTTGGCAAGTTTTTTTATTTAGCAAGAGTTTAGTTAAGGCAGGTTCTGGGATTTTATCAGGATTTAGTTTTGGCAAGCTGTTTATTTAGTAAGAGTTTAGTTTAGGCAGGTTTCTTAAGGCATTGTCAGGGTTTTGTTTTGGCAAGTTTTTAATTTAGTCAGAGTTTAGTTTAGGCAGGTTCTAGGGTTTCGTCAGGATTTAGTTTTGGCAGTTTTTTTTTTTTTTTGTTTATTAAGGGTTAAGTTTAGGCAGGTTTTTGGGTCATCAGGGTTTAGTTTAGGCAGGCATTTTTTGGTTTATCAAAAAATTGTTCAGGAAGGTTTTGGGGTTTTGTCAGGGTTTAGTTTTGCCAGTTTTCGTTTTTGATTTATTAAGGGTTTACTTTAGGCAGATTTTTGGGGGATTTTGTTCAGCTTTGGCATGTTTATTTAGAGTTAAGCTCAGGCAGGTCTTGGAGGTTTTGTCAGAGTTTAGTGGTTCAGTGTTTGCATTTTTTTTTGTTTATAAAGTTCAGGCAGATTACTGGGTTTTATCAGGGTTTAGTTTTTGCAGGTGTTTTTTCGTTTATCAAGGGTATAGTTTAGGCAGGATTTGGAAGTTTTGTCAGGCATTTTGCAGGGTTAAGTTTTGGTAGATTGTTTGGTTTAGTCAAGGTTTTGTTTAGGCAGATCTATCGTCCATTCATGGTTCCCTTTGGGAAGGTTATTTGTATTGACAGGATTCAGCTAAGTAGGTTTTTTTTTTATAAAGTTAACCAGGGTTTGGTTTACATGAGATTGGCAGTGAATTCAGAGTTTAGTTTTTCAGTATACTTTTTTTTTTGGTTTGTAAGGTTTTAGATTTAAGTAGTTTTTTTTGTTTATGTCGGGGTTTGGTTTTGTAGGTTTTTTTTGTTTAGTTCAGGCTTGTTAGGTTTAGTCACAGGTTGGTTTAGGCAGAAGTTTTAGTCAAGTCAGGGATTGGTTTAGTTTGGCAAGCTTTTCATATAGTCAGAGTTAATTTTGGCAGTATTTGGTCAACTTAACACTTCATTCTAAAGGCTAATTAAGAATTTTATTGTTTGTTAAATTATATTTTCATTTTTTTAAGAAATTAATTTGATTAAAAATTATTGCATTTTTTATTAGAAAAAAAAAGTTTGCAAAATACAGTACATTCAAGCAGTAAATTGACATACATACACATGTATTTACCTTTGAAAGTGATCTTATTCCAAACTTTGATAAAAACTCATTTTCATCAAACATAGTTTTTAACAAATAACCAATTCTTTCCTCTGGTACACAAGTAAAAAAGAATTCATCTTCATAACAATATTTTGTTACCTGAAATACAGACAAGAAAAATGTCAACTGCAACAAAATCTGGAAAAAGAGAATACTTACACCAGTAAATGAATATCAAATAAAAGAAAGTGGAAAAAGACAAGATTCAAAAATCAAATGGCAGAAAATGTCCCAATTTTGATCTTTTTCCCGAATCAAAATTCAAACTAATAATTTGTGAAAAGAAATTCGATATTGTCTTCAAATCGGCAATCCTAACATTTTAACAATTTCATGGTAAATGATTCAGTTGTTCTGGAGTAATGTCATCTTGCACCTTTTAGAATTTCTAACTTCTGACTTGTGAATGAATGTAGAGACTCTATTAAAACTGTATGCAAAAGTTGTGTCAAAGTGACCAACTATGATCAAGTTTGAGTTTGGCACAGATATTTAAGCTGATCTGTAGGATAAGAGTTTGAAACCTTAAAATTAAAGTGTTTTTGTATTCAATATAATTGTAAATAACCTTCAGAAGTGAAATCTATGTAAAGAGTTATCCTTCTTGAAATTTTAATTGTGACTGATCTTGACTTTTAAAACTAGAAAAATATTTCCCATTTCGTGATATAAACTGATTTTCACTGACTGACTACTTTTTCCATGTAAGGGGTACTATAGTTTCTGTAGGTCTTCTTCAATTTTGAAACTGATGGGCAAGTAAATAATTCTTTCAAATTACATTTATACAAAAATATATATTATTCAAATTTCCAAACATGATGGCCCTATGACCTCCATTGGAGGAAATCTTTTTCATAAGTAGATGGACTGAAACTTGATGGAGGTTTCTCATGATATTTCACTTCTTTGTTTGGCCCAGTACAAAAATTAAGGGATTCTAAGTACTTGTTGAAAAAAGTGAAGTCTGTTTAAAACATGACTGAAATATGCACAACTTTTCTCAAAACTTAGTAAGTCATATGTTTAGTATGCCAGCACAGGAAACAAACTTTTGCAAGGATTACGATTCTATCAACATGTACCAAGTTGATCTTTTGGGATACATTTTGTAATTTGAAACTCTATGACCCTGTAAACTCCCCTGTTAAAGGTACATAAGTAATTTTATTCATACATAAGTAAATTCTGTTGATTTTGACTTCCATATTTCTCCTAATTTAACATCACCAATATTTATTTTACCGCAGCCAACCAAGGGAAGTAATCCAACAAGAGATTTAACTTCTATGGGAATATACTGCTTTGTTGACTTGTTTACTAAAACATCATTGTAAAATTTTATCTCAGGATTCCAAAATCCTACAATATAAAAAAGTATCATTACAACAGTGTCCTAAAGAATATGCACTAAAGGCATGCAATTCCATATCCTGGTCAGTCAATTCCATATCCTAGTCAGTCAATTCAATATCCTAGTCAGTCAATTCCATATCCTATTCAGTCAATTCCATATCCTAGTCAGTCAAGTCAATTCCATATCCCAGTCAGTCAATTCCATATCCTGGTCAGTCAATTGTCAAGGATCGATGTATTGCCATACCCCTCGATTTCTTTCATTCCAATTTAGCATACAATTTACTACATATTTTTTTAGTGTCTTAACTTTGTGATATTAAACTTTGACCTAAAAAAACAATAATCTCATTATCTTGGCATCAGCAAGAAAAAAGTTCTAAGACATTGGAAATACATGGGAATAATAGGTTTATCATTACTGGTTTGGTATTGAGTCACTAACCTTCAAAACTTTGAAGTCTCTTTGAGGATTGTCATGACTTCTTTTTCCATTGGAAGTGGTTAAAAATGTAGATAGTGTAATAGTGTAAGATATTTATTTTTTTTTTGAGACTTTGATTTCCAAAGATTCTAAATTTGGAAAAAGTTCTGACTCAACTTTAAACTACACCAGCATGCAACTCCTTGACAACGAAAAAAGTAAACAAAGACGGAGGAGGAATTTGGACAAAGAAATGGTGCACCATCCATAGTTTTCATCAAGTAATCTTGCGTAACACTTGTATTCTGTTTACAGAATACAATAATTTGTAGCTTTATTGTCGTGTAAAAGTGTGGACCGTAGTACATTTTTCATATGAAGCCCTTCAATCAAAATGTGCTACGGCCCACGTTTTTACACTCCAATAAAACAAAAAAATAATGCATTCAATTCTCAATTAAGGAGGCTCACTTCAGATGTAGTTTATATCACGGTTTTCTTGAAACCTATTCAAATTGATTTATCATTGTAGACTTAATGAAATGGTAAAAATAAATATATATAGATAGACAACATTATAGATTTGGCGGGAAATGCATTTCTCTGGATTATCCATTAAATCAACTTTAGGACTATTTAATGTCTAAAAATTGGGAATTTATATCAAGAATTTTTCTGAAAACTTGTCAGGCGTCTTGATTTGACTTATAGAAGTCATTGGTGAAATAAAAAGTGGGGTCCTTGTGCAAAATTCTTAAAGTCATTGATCTAGACAAAACCAGAGTAGTTCAGAAATCTGACGCAAAGTCAAAAATGTGATAAGTGAGATACCTTAAGGATGTTCGCTGGTCACCTTTAAAATAACAAGGATTCCTATTAAATGTGATTTTTTGTTAGAAAATTGTAAAAGAAGTAATTTAAGCCAAAAAAATTAATAGGTTACCAATGAAATTACTGGGATACAAGTGCTTGAAAAAATGGCTAGAAACTGAACTCCTCTGCATTTTTCATAGGTTTAACACGAGGAATGTTTATCAAATAATGAATGTGACAAAATAACACCAACTGAATAAAATTTTGTCAGAATGCTCAAAAAGATGTATGAAAGGAAATTATGGAAAAAAATTAGGGGGTCACCGGGCAAAAATTTATGCGGCTTTTAAATGGATAAAACCAGAGAAGTCCGAAAATCTGACAGAATTACATAAACATGACCAGCGAACATCCTTAAAAGTCAAAGTTTGGTTACAAACTCTATAACAAACCTCCATCTATGACATCTTTATTTAACTGGAGACAAATCTCCTGGAAATTGTGTATGTATTTAGTAACATCTTGTTTCAGGTTATATTTATCAGTAGTGTCATCTCTTTTTATTAATTCTGTTATAATTTCTACCATACTTAAGGCAAATAAAGCCATCCATGCTGTTGCATCAACCTGAAAATAACAGGCAAACATTTAACACATCCCAATGCCAACATGGCAATTTTTTACATCTATTATGATAAAAACAAATGTTCTCTCATTCAAACACTGATTTTGTCACTGTTGATCCATTGGAGTTCAAAACAATAACCCACATATGAAATGAGTGATTTCATTATTTCATTGAATAGTGAAAAGGTTATTTTAAAATAGCAAAATATATACAATCAAACTTTGATAGCTCAAACACCCACGGGACCGATGAAAAGAGTTCAAGCTAGAGGGGTGTTCAAGCTATCGGGTCAAACTTTGTTAACACTCTAACAAAGGGAC
The DNA here is from genome assembly GCA_002080025.1 of Modiolus philippinarum. Lineage (NCBI taxonomy): Eukaryota > Metazoa > Mollusca > Bivalvia > Mytilida > Modiolidae > Modiolus > Modiolus philippinarum. Next base: position 244,740 of record MJUU01060513.1, read on the forward strand.
AAGAAAATGGGTTCCAGACATCCATGGTGTTCCGGCTGTTGCAGTTCGAGCCATCAAGTTCTATTGTATTTTACTATATAGAGTGCTGTGAAAGATTGAAATTTCTCAGTGAATTAAAAGTGATAATTAACTGTGAAATTATTTTCCATAATTTCACTCTAGAAAGTGACGTCACAACAGACGTTGTCAACCTTGTTGTTAAGTAAACGTCTGGGCGGATTAACATCAGAAATGTAGTTCATGCAATGAAATTTAAAATTATCCGCTAAATAATAGAGAAGATGATCTATATAATAAAAACAATAATCCTAGATTCTGATTATCAAAAATATTCAACTAATGATAAAAAAATCGCTGTAATTCACTCATGCACTGCGCGAATTCGTGAATTACTGTGTTATTTGATCATTCATTGAATATTTTGCGATAATCATAATCTCGGATTAGTTATAGCATGAATAATAAATTTATTACTAGTCGTAACCAGTATAGTAAGTATTTACCAAATACATGCTTTGTTCATTGATCCAAAATCACCTATTTTTTTGTGGATTTCCAAATAATGTCAATTTCAGTTTAGGTATGTCATAGTACTGGTTTGAAAAGGCCTACAATGGGGTAGAAACTACTATTCTTCATCAATGGGTCTCTTATAAAATAAATTCTATAGCCTATCGGAAACTGAACTTAAAACTTGATGGTATTCCATGAAAACAAATACCCATACTTTGGAGATGGGATGTTGTCTCCTTGACATTTACCCAAATTCCTTTCTTTTTAATATTGTTTAAAATATTGATTATACATCTCACCTGCTTTATCAAATATCCATCAGGTGGATGACTTCTATCAATGATACTTATATTATCAAGACCTAAAAATCCACTGTGGAATGTATAGTTATTGGAACACTGCATATTTGTCATCCACCTAAAGATAAGCATATACAGTGTTAAGAGAACATGTCATTACATAAACTACGTGTAATACTTGAACTTCACAAAATTTGAAAATTTAAAGGGCATAACTCCAGAATCCTATGCAGCTCTGAGCCCAAAGTCTTGAGTTTTGTGATAAACAACTTAAATACCAAGTTTGAAGACAGTTTTTTATTTCGTTCAAAAGTTATCAGTCAGAAACCCTGAAATTCACATAATTTTTAAGTTTCAAGGGGCATAACTCCAGAACTCCTTGGACTTTGGAACCAAAAATAACACTTGGCTGGCTTTTTATGGTAAACATTTTACAAACTAAGTTGGAAGTATGTTATTTTGTTCACAAGTTATCAGTTGGAAACCTTAAGGGGAGGGACTGACGGACAGACAGACACACAACTGTACTGATAATATCTCATGTGTACACTTTGTTCAGTTACTTTTATCTAAATTTATGTAAATTCTAAAACCTAAGGATTAACTCCCTACATGGTAGTTTTGTCCTTAGCTATATTTGATATGACTTGTTATTTGGATTTCGTTTGGTTTTATGCATTTTAACATTCTTTTGGAAATTATGGATTTCCTATGTTTGGGTTCTAGTGCTGCTGATGAGGAATTAATTCCCCAAATGGCCATACAGCTCATTAAAATTATTGCAGTTGGAGTTAACATATGTGCTATGGTCTCATGTTCATTTACTCCATATCCTTTCGTAAAATATTTAATTCTAAACAATCAGGTCCTTTTGAATTATCCAACAATACATATAGAATAATGGTAGTTTTGAAGGTCGAGACAAAAAATATCACAGTATCGCAGCGAGTCTGATAGGACGAGCTGTGATACTAATGATATTTTTTGTTGAGACCTTTAAAACTAACATTATTGTTTTTATCTGCAATGTCATAAGAATCATGACGTCATTGCCTGATTTTTTCTTGTATCAGGTCAATGTGGAGATACTGACAATATCAGTCAGTAAGATCAAAGAGGAAAATGTGCATATTGCCGATAATATTGTATATCAATCTGTAATGGCCTGTAATGACTAGATTGGTTGCACAATAGGAACAGATAGGCCGTTAAGGTCATAGACAAGGAACAATAAATTGTGGTTTTTACCTCTAACATTCAAACTTACTATACTTTCAAACTTCTTACCAATTATAATGAATTTGAAGTTTAGTATAACATTTAGTCAAGAAGTTAAAATCAGTTCCTCCAGTCATATGGAACACCTTTAGACAAGTCCAGGCATGGATTGGGGGATTGTTGTCATCAAAGTTAAATTCACATCCTGGTATCTAGAAAATACAACAAACATAGGTAATCAATGATTACAAAGTTCGCCTCGTAATGGAATGTTGTCGCAGCAACCAAATTTTGCCTGGATGCCCACATACTATCAAAATTGCATGCACATGCAAGGTTACCTGAACCAACAATGTACAGTTACTGAACTATGAACTTGGATGTATACATTAATGAAAGTCATTCATGCATAAAATGTAGGTTTAAGTGATCTAATTTTGTTTGAATGCTGAGCTAACATCACAGTAAACTCGAATGTAAGTCAGTCAAGTGGAAAATGTAGGTCAAAGTGACCTAATTTTGCCTGGATGCTGACCTACCATCAGAGATGCATGCATGTGCAAGGTTAGATGATCCTACCATGTACAGTGACTGAGATATCAACTCAGACATAAACTTGAATGTAAGTCACTCAAGTGGAAAATGTAGGTCAAAGTGACCTAATTTTTCCTGGATGCTGACCTACCATCATAGGTGCATGCATGTGCAAGGTTAGATGATCCTACCATTTACAGTGACCGAGATCTGAACTCGGATGTAAACTTGAATGTAAGTCAGTCAAGCGGAAAATATGGGTCAAAGTGACCTAATTTTACAAGGATACTGACTTACCATCAGAGATACCGGTACATGCATGTGCAAGGTTAGATGATCCTAACATATACAGTGACCGAGATCTGAACTCTGACGTAAACTTGAATGTAAGTCACTCAAGCGAAAAATGTAGGTCAAAGTGACCTAATTTTGCCTGGATGCTGACCTACCATCAGAGATGCATGCACATGCACAGTTAGATGATCATACTATGTATAATTACTGAGATATGAATTTGGAAATAAATTTAAATGAAAGCCACTCGAGCATACAAGATTGCTACGCGTAGCTATGTCCCCCGCCGCCGCAGAAAAGTCAATAAAGTCCCATTTCTCATGTAAAATTTTGAGAATCAAAATGGCGGCAGGATATGATCAACTGCATTAGGTGGCNTATAGGTCAGAGAGACCTGATTTTCTCTGAGGCTGTGAGATAGCCCAAGATGCACCTGCATGCAAAGTTTGATGACCCTACCCTGCATAGTTACCAAGATATATACCCAAATGTGGACGCGGACGAAGACGTGGACGCGGACGAGGACGCCGGGGTACTCCAATAGTCCCCCTCAACTATGTTGAGGCGAACTAAAAATTCATACTAAACATGTCCTTCATAGCCTTTAACTTCAATGGCTCTAACACCAAAGAGATGGATAAAAACAGTTCAATCTTGAGCACTTTTCAAGATCAAATTATGATTTAACTTGAAAAAGGACAATAAAAAGGGTTAAAGACATCCATTGTGTTCAAATTATTGTAATATCATTTTTCTGTTTCTTTACTCATCAGTCATATTGGTTCTTTAGGTAAAAATCAAGGTTGCAACCTCTTTTCCACTTACTTCTAGCTGCACTAAATACACATTAATTGATAAAATGGTCTTGTGAAATGATAATGTTTTCAGCTAAAACCAAATTCATTCTGAACTTGAAAAAGACCAATTACATGTCTGGACCTGCGTCACCATCACTCATGTTCAACCGAGAAAGTGTTTTTTTATAACCTAACAGAATGTCATGTATAGGTTTACCAATTCAAACAAGTATTCATTTACCTTATTACCAAAACATTCTTCAAATGTAAGTTATAATTGAGATTATATTAAATTCAACCCTATCAGTGTAATAGACAAAGAAAGGAGAAAAAAAAAACCAAAGTTGAACAAAGCATAAAATGAAAATAGTCCACATCACTTCAGCAAAGGTGAAAACCATACCTGAGTTTCAAATAAACAAATACTTTGAATCTTTATGAGAAAATATGTGAAAGCAATGCAAAAATTTAAGAATAGCTGACCATGATCAGTGTGTTCAAAACTCTGCAAGGTCACTGGACAAAATTGAGTACCATGATGATATAATATGATAAAATAAAGTACAAGTTCAATAATAGATAAATTTTAAATCAAAACTGGCAAAAAAGGGAGGTTCACATCATCAATGTGTTCAAACAACAGTGTAAACTTTCAGAGGTATTTAGTCAGAGATGTGAATGTTTCAGGTTACACAAACCAGGCATTGTAATGTTAAAATATGCTGAAAAAATGACTAAGTTCAACAATGCATAAATTCCACATTTTTTATTCAAATGTAACCAAAAGAGGAGGTGCTCATGTTCATTGTGTCCAAAACAACTGTGCAAAGTGTCAAAAGCTTCAGGTATAAGGTGTCAGAGTTTCAGATTACACAAACTCAGTACCGTAATGTTGAAATTTGATGAAAAAATGACTAAGTTCAACATTGGATAAATTCGACAATTTTTTTCCAAATCACACCAAACGGAATGGTGCACATCTTCAATGTGT
>MJUU01060513.1:268482-302008 GCA_002080025.1 Modiolus philippinarum
CTCTCACTGTATACTTTTTGTTCATTCTCTCACTGTACATTTTGTTCATCCTCTCACTTTACTTTTTGTTCATTCTCTCGCTGTATACTTTTAATTCATCCTCTCAATTTACTTTTTGTTCATTCTCTCACTGTACTTTTTGTTCATCCTCTCACTGTATACTTTTTGTTCATTCTCTCACTGTATTATTTGTTCATTCTCTCACGGCACTTTTTGTTCATCCCCTCACTTTACTTTTTGTTCATTCTCTCATTGTACCTTTTTGTTCATTCTCTCACTGTACTTTTTGTTCATTCTCTCACTGTATACATTTTGTTCATTCTCTCACTGTATACTATTTGTTCATTCTCTCACTACATACCTTTTTTATCATTCTTTCACTGTACTTTTTGTTCATTCTCTCACTGTACTTTTTGATCATTCTCTCACTGTATACTTTTTGTTCATTCTCTCACTGTACATTTTGTTCATTCTCTCACTTTACTTTTTGTTCATTCTCTCGCTGTATACTTTTTATTCATCCTCTCAAATTACTTTTTGTTCATTCTCTCACTGTACTTTTTGTTCATCCTCTCACTGTATACTTTTTGTTCATTCTCTCACTGTATTATTTGTTCATTCTCTCACTGCACTTTTTGTTCATCCTCTCACTGTACTTTTTGTTCATTATCTCATTGTACCTTTTTTACCATTCTCTCACTGTACTTTTTTGTTCATTCTCTCACTTTACTTTTTGTTCATCCTCTCACTTTACTTTTTGTTCATTCTCTCATTGTATTATTTGTTCATTCTCTCACTGTACTTTTTGTTCATTCTCTCACTGTATTATTTGTTCATTCTCTCACTGCACTTTTTGTTCATCCCCTCACTTTACTTTTTGTTCATTCTCTCACTGTATACATTTTGTTCATTCTCTCACTGTATACTATTTGTTCATTCTCTCACTACATACCTTTTTTATCATTCTTTCACTGTACTTTTTGTTCTCACTGTATACTTTTTGTTCATTCTCTCACTGTACTTTTTGTTCATTCTCACACTGTACTTCTTGTTCATTCTCTCATTCAGGGATGATTTTAGCTCTTTTCAAATGGGTCCCCCGTCCAACAAATTTGGAATTTTGCATCGCGACAACTTTGATTGGGAAAAATGAAAATATATCAAATACTGCAACATACATTTGTATACACCAAGAATATGAGCAAGTACACACCACAAGAGTTTGAAAAATGGAAAGTATCCTTACATCAAAGCCATTAAGACTATATTTTATACATTTTTTTTTTTCAAGACTATATTTTTGTATATTTTTTTTCAAATTACGCCAGATATGAATTTTATCAAGCTAATTATCAATGAAAGAAGTATTGCTCTTTTCCTATATGAAAGCAAATCAACATTTTATCAGAAATTCTTTGGTTGTCTGCAAATAAAGATCACTCACATATATCAATACTATCACCAAAATCAAACCCTTTATACCCAATGATATATATACCTCAGATTTCAAGTTTTGACTATTCAATATGTATTTCAATGCAAACCTTATCTTTGGTATTTGAACGTTACCACGTATTTCTAAAGTCCTGGATGAAAGTCTCGAACTTAACATACGACAATGAAAGATAACAACACGATTTCAATTCACTTCACGCATTCTGATTTTCAATATGTTCCCTTATGGACATTTCGATTTCAACATTTTGTTTATCTTCAGGGTGGTCGCTAATAGCGTAAATTGCATTATTTAGATACTTCTGGATGTTACTGCCGGTGATGTTTTTGAGAAATATCCAGTTCTAACGAAAGCGACACAGATCGGAACGAAAGATTCACCGGAGACGGAAATGAAAAAAATCCGGATTTTGTAAATATCGTTGCCGCGATTGGGAATTGTCTTGTTTGGGGAATGGGGCCGCCGAGAGGGGAATAGGGCCGCCAGGCGGCCCTAAATTATATAGTAGCGTCATCCCTGCTCATTGTATATGTTTTGTTCATTCTCTCACTTTACTTTTGGTTCATCATCTCACTTTACTTTTTTGTTCATTCTCTCACTGTATATGTTTTGTTCATTCTATCACTGTACTTTTTGTTCATTCTCTCACAGTACTTTTTTTTCATTCTCTCACTGTACTTTTTTAAAAGTCTATCCGACAGAACAGTCATTTTCATTCAATATAATTTCTGTTACCTAAATCATAGTTTAGCAGGACATCTCCTTTGTCAGTCTTAGAAAAGTATGGTATATCATCCCTGTCACCACTGTTATAATAGTTCCTGTAAGACAGAGACTTATTTTAATGTAATAAACGACTACACCAGCACTATGATTAAATTGATATGCGCCTTGAAATAATTCAATATTCTACAGCTTTTTGTTTAGGGAGGTTTGCTCCTCATGTTTTGGGATTTCTGTCAGATTTTCGGAATCCTCGGGTTTAATCCATTTAAAAGCATAATAATTTTTTGCTCATTGACCTCTGTATTTTTTTCCATAATTTCATTCTATACATCTATGTGAGCATTCTGTAAAAAAATAATTGAATCCTATTTATTCTGTCATTCAATCATAGTCAAACCTTGCTAATGTTAATCCTATGAAAAATCAGAGGAGTTCAGTTTTCCGCTTAAAATCTCACTGACGAGATCATGAAACTATCAATATTTTTTCACTTAAATTACTTCTTTTTCATTTTTCTAACGAAAAATCATGTTTATTTGAAATCCTATTTATTTTCAAACGGAGTAGCGAACCCCCTTAATTGAGTATAACTGCAACAGCATATCTCCTAAAAACTTGACAGATGTCACTCAGAGGATATTTTTTAAAACATTTTCGGAGGCAATTATTAATTTCAAAGAAGAAAATTATAAGAAAAATATAGATATTTCAATGGGTTAAGACATGCTTAAGATTCCACCTACCCTATTCCTTTCTTGTTTTAGAAAAAAAAATTACCATCAATCCTAACATAGAAAATGGGTCAAAGACTCAAATGGCTGGGTTGCGTTTTAGTGCTTCTAGCTATAAAGTGTTGCATTATAGGTTTCCCTTATGGGTCTGTGTATATAATATGTTGAAAATATTGATAAAAAATGACTAAGTTAAAGGTCTGGAAAAATAGGAAAAAATATTGGAAATAATTCCATAAAGTCAGGTGCACATTTTCAAAATATATAAAAACATTCTGTGAATTTTCAAAAGTCAGAGATGGAAACTGTAGGAGGAGTTGATTTCACAAAATAGGTACCCATTGTTGAAAATGTCCATAAAAATGTCTAAGTTCCGAAGTCCGTAAAAATAGGAAAAAACTTTCTAAATAATTCCAAAAAGGAAGGTGCACATCTACAATATATATAAAAACATTTTGTGAAGTTTCAAAAATGTAGGTTGAAAACTGTATGAGGAGTTGATTTCACAAAATAGGTACCCTTTTGTTGAAAATATTGATAAAAAATGACTAAGTTCCAAAGTCCGTAAAAACAGGAAAACATTTTCAAAATAATTCCAAAAAAGTAGGTGCAAATCTACAATATATATAGAAACATTTTGTGAAGTTTCAAAGATGTAGGTTGAAAACTGAATGAGGAGTTGATTTCACAAAATAGGTACCCTTTGTTGAAAATGTCGATTAAAAATGACTAAGTTCCAAAGTCAGTAAAAATAGGAAAAAATTTTCAAACTAATTCCAAAAAGGAAGGCGCACATCTACAATATATATAGAAACATTTTGTGAAGTTTCAAAGATGTAGGTTGAAAACTGAAGGAGGAGTTGATTTCACAAAATAGGTACCTTTTGTTGAAAATGTCGATTAAAAATGACTAAGTTCCAAAGTCCGTAAAAATAGGAAAAAATTTTCAAAATAATTCCAAAAAGGAAGGTACACATCTACAATATATATAGAAACATTTTGTGAAGTTTCAAAAATGTAGGTTGAAAACTGTAGGAGGAGTTGATTTCACAAAATCAGCATCCCATTTTCCCCGCCCGAGCACCCAAATCCGCCCGCCCACCCACCCATATGCCCGACATTTACCATACTATAAGCCGGATTTGTACTCCGTGCAACCAGGCCAAAAATTTATTTGAACAATGATGCAATGAATAACACGTTTACGCACATTATTTTGGCTTTACGTTCATCTAATAAAACAATAAGTATACTATATGTGTATAAATGTGTACCTGAACCAGAACATTGGTGCTATGTCTAATGCACAAATTTGTGAACTGTCTTTAGAGTTTGTAATTGTGTATTTACAGAAGATTACATCATTAACAGGCTTGGCATACTCCACTTGTACCTGCCAATAATCAGAATCAAACACACCTGCAAGTACAAAAATAGAACTACTTCATTGACAGGTTTGGCATACTCCATGTGTTCCTGCCAATAATAAGTGTCAAACATACCTGCAAAGGTAAAAATAGAATTACTTCATTAACAGGTTTGGCATACTCCACTTGTACCTGCCAATAATCAGAGTCAAACATACCTGCAAATTTGTATAAAGAGAGAATAAATTCATTAACAGGTTTGGAATACTCCACTTATACCTGCCAATAATCAGAATAAAACACATCTGCTAATATAACTAGAGGCTCCCAGGAGCCTGTATCGCTCAACTGGCTTTCAGTTGCCACAATCTTTGTAAGTTATACAGTTGATCATCAGTCTCTCAAATTTTAGTACCTCAAACACCACCTGAATATCTTGAACAGTATTTAAAGTCTGATCATGGTTTACCATATTTCTTTGTTGGGCTTTTTTGACAAAAAACATTCTTGCTAAGGACCACTTTCGACACCAGTTTTTAAATTGAGACATCATTTGGTAAATGGCGGTCAACGAACAATTTTCAACATTGGTTTTGAAGTTGCAACATCAATGTCTATTTGGAAATCAAATTTCATTGAAATCGGACAATGTTGAATTTTCCCTCCTTTTTTGGTGGCCATTTTGAAAATGGCGGTCAACGAACAATTTTTAACATCAGTTTTGAAGTTGCAACATCAATACCTTTTTGGAAACCAAATTTCATTGAAATCGGACAATGTTGAATTTTCCCGCCTTTTGTTGCGGCCATTTTAAAAATGGCAGTCAACAAACAATTTTCAATACAGGTTTTGAAGTCGCAACATCAATATCTATTTGGAAACCAAATTTCATTGAAATCAGACAATGTTGAATTTTCCCGCTTTTTTTGGTGGCCATTTTGAAAATGGGGGTCAACGAACTATTTTCAACACCAGTTTTGAAGTCACCACAGTATGTCAAACATTTCATCATTTTACACTTAATCTTCAACTTCTATAGTTTTGGAAATAAAAGAAAAAAAAAAAAAATTTTTTTTAAATTCGGTGAAAATACAAAGGTTTATGGATTTTCTTCAAAATTTCAGGATTAGTAGATCTTGATATGCTGAACATTTTTGCAATTTACACTTGAATTCTATCTGTTACACTTTTTGAAATAAAAAATAAAAAATGCAAAAATATTTGAAAATTTTACGGAAAAAGGGCTATAACTCCGATATGGGTTTTCAGATTTTCTTCAAAATTGCACAGTGGGTAGATCTCATCAAGCTGATTATTTTTACTTACGTCAGATTTTTTATATCTGTAATGGTTTTTGTATTATTTGGAAAAAACAGCAATTTACCCCTATGTTCTATTTTTACTAACAGCGGCCATGTTGTTTGGTCTACGAACATAAAAATCACAAACTTGAAAGTAAATACCCTGGTGATGATTCAGTTTAAGTTTGGTTAGCATTGGCCCAGTAGTTTCAGAGGAGCAGATTTTTGAAAAAAGATAACGGACTGACGGACGGACGACGGACACTGAGTGATGGCAAAAGCTCACATGGCCTTTGGCCAGGTGAGCTAAAATATAAATACATTTGATTGTTGTTATCAAGTGAGATGATTTTACAAGATTGTATTACATCGAGAAGAAAATCTCTTACATTAGTTGATTAAAAATGGAAAATGATATTGATGAGACAAAAATCCACCTACACAATAAAATATCTGTTGTTATAAGATGTGGAAGTTGTTTAAAGATACTTTTTCCAGATACAACTTCAAATGACTGAAAGTAAAAAAAATGGACCCAGTCAGGAAGCCAATATTAGAGGTTTCCATCTATATTTAAGAGATAATCATACTGTATGTTAGGATCTGAGGGGAAAAATTGTAGATTTGAGTATAATGAGATATTTCAATGTGGCTAATTCTAACTTGCACCAATTAGCCAGGTTGATGGAAATTTTAGCCCCCGCTAACACAGAGAAGAATTAAAAAAGTTTCGAAACTTGTACCGAAACAAAGTTTCCATTGTAATTATTATTTGATATTCATCATGGCCAATTAGTCATACCAGAAGTCCAATATTAGTAGAAGTCTGCAACTCGTTAATTATGTTTTGTGACAGCATTGTCCCAAGATTAGGCTGTTATCAGTGAAATCGTCTATGGGGAATTCCTCCTAATCTTGTTCGTACAGAATGGAATGATGGGTAAAAGTGTTATCACAAAAACAAGTACTTGTTAATTAATTAGGAAATAATTCACAGGCTCCGGTGGTTTGTTGGAGATATACATATGGGTGGCCATTATTTTCGTTAATATTTTACCCAGATCATAGCGCAGCAGAGCAAATGGTAAAATAAAAGAAAATAATGGACTCCCATATGTAAATCGACTACAAACCAACAGCGAACATGAATAATTTTGATTCTAATATGACATTTCATTATCTGAGTGGACCTATAGTGTACACAGTAACGACAGCCATTAATTCTGATTTACTGACGTTTTTGTGCACAAAACATATTATGACGTCGTCAATTTCAGCGTAAAGACTGTTGTGAAGTCGCTCATTATGTTATTGGAGATTTTCATATGGCCAGTCATCATGGTTTCCATCGTTCCCATATTAGAATCACTGTCAAATTATCATTAAAGTTCGAACATGTGAAAATGAGAAATGTCAACATTGTTCAACCCAACCAGGGTAGAATTGGAAAAATGGAAAGTTTATAGCCGATAATAATACAAAAAAAGATATAGGCAATGTTAAAGTTTTAGTTAAAGTTTTCAATTTTGCACTCGGTGACCTTGACCTTTGACCTGACCCAAATTTTTTTGATTAATTTGTATCAAGCTTCATTTGATCTATTCACATATAAAATATCAAGCTTTTAACAATTATAATTAACGAGATATAGCAAAATCTAGGTTTTGATCTTTTGACCTCTATGACCTTGACCTTTGACCTGACCTTAAAGAAATTTGCATAATGATGTTCAGTTTCATAAGACCAATATACAGGCCAAATATGAAGGTCCTATCACATCTGGTTGAAAAGATATAGGCAATGTTAAAGTTTTTGTTAAAGTTTTCAATTTTGCACTCGGTGACCTTGACCTTTGGCCTGACCCAATTTTTTTTGGTGGATTTGTATTAAGCTTCATTAGATCTATTCACATATAAAATATCAAGCCTCTAGCAATTATAATTAACGAGATATAGCAAAATCTAGATTTTTACCTCTGTGACCTTGACCTTTGACCTGACCTTAATGAAATTGGCATAATGATGTTCAGCTTCACATGATCAATACACATACCAAATATGAAGGTCCTATCACATCAGGTTTAAAAGTTATGAGCCAGGTTAAAGTTGCGGACAGACAGACATACAGACAGACAGACAGACAGGACAAAAACAATATGCCCCCGGTTTAAAGATCCGGGGGCATAAAAAAATTGCAGTACAGTAGTCCCTCCATTATAAGACCACCCCTGCTGCAAAAAGAAGGTGGTCTTATAATGGAGGCGGTCTGATTTGGGAGGTATCAAACTAAGATGGGTTCTCAAGGATGGATTTTAAATCAATTATTATAAGCATTTATGGTCGCAATGACAGTATCATAGTTTAAATTCTGTTAACTTTTCATGTTTTTTTTTTAATTATGACAAGGAAAGAACTTTCTACTGGTTATATATACTAAATTTTTTTTTACTTTTTAATCAAATGTTTCCTTGGATTTCTGACACATCTAATTACTCCTGGGGTAAATTAATTGAGGACAAAAGATTAATCACAATCTATTGTGATTATCATTGGGGTAATTATAGGTGTTAATAAACATAACTTTTACAAAATGTAAAATGACAATTGCATCAATAATCACTATTGGGCTTGTCAATTCATGTATGGCTTGATTGTTTTTTTTCTTCAAAAAACAAAAACCAAAAAAATGAAATAACACTTCTTAATTTTCATTAATTTTATCTCTCACAATAACATAATTTACTTATGCATCATCTTACTTTTCATTAAATATTGATATACTTTTTTAAGGAAAGAGAAAATTTCACTGATCATGAAAAATAGTACATGTAAAAGTGGTCTTTATTGGGAGGCAGTACATTCATTTTAAACATGAAAAGGGTGGTCTTTGGTTGGATCAGGGAAGCGGTCTTTATTGGGAGGTCAAAATGCATTTCAAGTGATTAATGCATGAAAAATGTGGCCACATAAAGGAGGCGGTCTTATTAGGGAGGGACCTTATAATGGAGGCACTACTGTATAATCATAATTTGAAGAGATCTGTAGCAAGATGATATGAAGATTTGAAAAATCCAAAAATTCTTATACACCAAATTTAAAAACTTTTTTTTCTCCATAAAAAGTTAAACGATTTTATTGACTGCATAATGTTATGAATTTCGATTTTCGAGAAAATATTAGAAGAAGAAAAGGTCATCGAAAAGAATCCGGAATAATAAAATTGCATAGCAATGCCACACATATTTGTTACCATGTGCTTCATAATTTACGTGAATGTAGATATATTACCAGGATCTTTCCTTTATAAATCATTGTTATGCATTTTATTACAATAACACTTTCCAGGCGTACGATGCCTTTTGGCATCGTGGACCCTGTGGTTACTTTTATGTCCCTTACGATTTCCCATACATTGGAAATTGAAGCTATGCATGCATGACAGACAGAAGGGTACTGTAGCTAAAACAAATAACCCCAAAAGGGTCGAGAATCTAAAATGCTGTAGTTGCAGGTCCCTATTTAGTACCCATGGACAGCCAAAAGTAAAAAAAAGTGAGATTTTAGTGAGGGGTGGGCTGTCATAGACCCCAAGTACTTCAAGACCTGCAGCAGAAATGTCAAGTTCTTGGCTTTTTTGTTTACAGGAAAGGTCTAAAAATGTGCCAGACACCAAGAAAATTTTTTTTTTAAAATTGGGAATTTTTTACACCAATTTGTAAGCAAAAATTGCAAAAATCGGCAATTTTTGCCACTAAGGGTCTGTCAAACTCTGACTCTCCTGTTATAGATTGAAGACTTTTCGTGTCTTTTATGCACAATAGCAAAGAGGACTGGCCACTCTATATGTATGGGCAATATAGCTTGCTTAACTCATTTTAGCAGGTTTCCATGACAACTTGAATGTCAAAAAATGACCAAAATTGCCATTTTTCAGCAGGGGTACCTGCACTTCGGCTACTTGCTATATTGGACAGTTTTTGTTGTTTTTTTTTAAAGATATTTTCTATTAAGTTCTAATTTAACCCTTTATGTTGTACATTGTATGCACATAAGTATCTATTTTGTAGTTTTATATAGGGACATCTGTCATTAATCGGTTATCAATTATCATATTTTTCTGAAGACTGACGGGGTAGAGTCTGACACGCAGTGAACATAAATTGTTCCTGTAGATTCTGCATGTATTAATTGTACCCATAATGCACATTTATTTTCTGACCATGAATTTTTAGCTACTATTTTTAGCCTTCTCGCACAAAATCTCGTTTGAATTACAGCAATAGTCTGGGGACAACGCCGTCTACTGATGTATTACGAGTTGCTGACTTCTACTAACAATGGACTTCTGGTCATACTCGTTATTACCGTATATAGATTTTGTAATTTATAAACAGATTTCAGTTGCAACTTTATATGTATTATTTCTTTCATACAAATAGGCCAGATGTTTACATTGGCAATGTTGATGATTATATATTGACGTCACTTTCTTTGTACAGTGAAAATACATGTATATTGTTTATTTTCACTGTTTATTTTCACTAAGTGAAAATATGAGATTTATCTCACTTGGAAAGTCACCACTATCTATACAATAATAATTAATTACTACAATTAAAGGTCACATTTTTGGATGAAAAAAATTACTTAAATAGTATAAATTCAATTTCATCTTACCAGTATCTAGTATTTCATACTCAGGTTCCTCTGGTGTTCTCTCTTTATTTATCTTTATAAGTTCCTTATAAGGAAATTCATTTTGTGGATACAGATAGACAGCTTTCATGTAGACATGGTCTGGGTGATTATCTAAGTAAAAATAAATTTCCTTTACATCTTCACCATGATTACCCTATTAAAAATAAGACAATATAGAAATAAAAACATAAAAAAAAATTATGATGTCTACTAATTTAATCTTAGCATCAATTCAGACTACATCAAATTAATTAGTACTACATCAAATTAATTAGTACTACATCAAATTAATAAGTAGATTCTCAACCAGAGTAACCAAAAATAATGGTCAGGTGGAATGCTTTTATATTTTAATTCTTATTCTGTTACAGCTTTGAATCAAATCAGATTCTGAACATGGAGAGCTTTTTTGTTCAATTCACCAGAAATAGTAATTTTTGTGTAAAACAAAGTCTTTCCAGTACTCGAGACAAATTTTTCAGGAATCAAAAAGAAAAGAAAACAGAGATCACAGTCAAAAAGAGAAAAATAACAAGGGAATGTGTCTTTAAGACACAGATGCCCTGCCGACAAATTTATCACAATATAAATCCAAGTCAAACAGGCTTCAAATTAGTTTGTGGTCACTAAATTGAATCAAGAACTACTATTACAGATTACTTTAATAACTATTACAGATGATTGTTCAATAAATATTTGCTGAGTAATGAACATTAACAAAAATGTCCAGCTAAAGTCACTGACGCATAAAATATAGGTAAGATTATAAAATTATCTGTGAATTATGTAGTACTCACCATGGTGATTTATTTGATTAAATATCACATGTAATATAATGTGTAGTTGTTAAGAAATGGCCAAAAATCTGAACAAAGTCATCAAGCATTAAATGTAGGTCAACACCACCACCATGGTAGTACTCACCAAGATGATTAATTTCAAGAAACATCATAGTGATATGTTGTGTAAATGTTGAGAAATGGATTTAAAACACAAAAAATAAAGGTCAAAGACACCTTTTTGTCCCCAAAATGGATTGTACTCATCAAAGCGATTAATTTTATGCAAAATTATTGTGATTGCATGTTTAGTTGTTGAGAAATGGACTTAAACACAAAATTTAACATAAGTCAATCAAGCTTAAAATATAGGTCAAAGCCACTTAATTGTCATTGATTTGGGTAGTTCCCTCAAGGCAATTAATTTGATGAAACATAATTGTGATATGATGGGTAGTTGGTGAGAAATGGACTGAAACGCAAAATTTAACAAACTTAAGTTAATTGTTAGTGAATCTTGTAGTACTACTAAAGGCACATATACCGATGAATATTATATATTACAAGATGTTACTAATTTATGGACCTAAACGCAAAACTTCATATCTGGATGTACGGATGTACAGACAAGGGTAAATCTATATGCCCCTTCCACATTTGTGGCTGGGCATAAAAACTTGGGGTGAACAGATTTTGATAAGGTTGGCGGGGATAAGAATCTAATCAACTTGATGTGGTCTAATAGAAGAGCATAAAGCTGTTGGTAGAGTTCTTGTGTTTAACAATTTCATGCTGGATGGTTATTGGGTAATGGGATGATTAATGACTGGGTTGCATATAATGCAAATCAAGATATTACTGGGCGTATCCAAAATACATTCATCTTGATCTTTCTGTTAATATTGTGCTAAAAATCCACAGAATTCCATCCCTTTGTTCTTAAAGACTAACAGACATGTTTTTTTTTTACTTTTTTGGAAGGTACACATTTTTTTAAATCTATTCCTCCTACAGTTTCAATATAAGATTCTTGAAACTTAAATATGGAATCAAAAACTATAAAAACAATGAGGCAATTTGAAACACTTTAAGCAATTTTCTGTCTCAAGTAAATGCCCAAGTGACTTATGAAATGCAAAACAGTTCATGGACTGATAATAGAGATATGGGATATAATATAAAGTGTTGGCAAAATCTCCAATAGGGTCTGTAAGTCTCGTTCTACTTTCACTTTAATTATCCGGAAACTTATGTCGTCTCCACGCAAAACGCACATTAAGTACGTCAACCGATTTCACTTCCGGGACATTTTTCTCAACATCACAAAGTCTGGATTGATTAGACTCTTTCCATTTTTGATATCTATCATTGCTAGAAGAATCTGGTTGATAGATACTACATGAAAATCACATTTTTATTTAATTTCTACCTAAGTTAAGGTGATAAAGGTCATAATTCATTAATATTAAAATATTTTGATTCATTGAAAATGAATCCTATGGTTAATTTGCTCTGCAAATCGAAAAAACCCCACCATTCCACCATAGTACTACATAAGTAATGGTACCCAGGAACAATGTTTCTTATTCATTCTCCTTGGTCATGTGACCAGACTTACAGTCCCTATAATCTCCAATAATCTTCAGTTCAGCAAAAAATAATTATGTTATTTCATGTATATTACAAAAAGTAATTTACAGTGTACACTTCATATAAGAACCCAGTTTGTTCCCTGACAATTTTGTAGACCAGTGTAAGCGTACTCTCTTTCCGGCGTGCAGAATTTCCAGGTATATAAACAACCTATTATATTTCTACCTTGATGTTTATTCCGTCACGTTCAGTACTCCATTGTGATTGGTCAATTAGATGTTGTGGATATTCTACCCTAGTGCATTTTATCCAAAAGGAATGAATACACTGCCGGAATGAATCCACTGTTACACCAGTACCTGCAGTGGAGTAAACTGTAAATTGCTTGAAAGCCATGAGGCAAAGGGATTTCTGTGATTATGAATGTCATAAAGGGGATAAACTGTATTTCTTTGTCCCATTTTAATTTCATAATTAAACTCCGAGAGTCCTCTATTTAAGTCAATACTTGCCTGAGGTCCAGTCAGACCAAAGAATCTTTCCTTAAATACTTTATCTTTCCCATTCCACAAAGACAATCCTATACATAGCTTGTGTTCTTCATCAGATAGACCAAAGATACCATCCTCTCCCCATCTGTAACTTCCAGGAGCTATACTGTCATAGCTAGCACTATCCCAGCTTAAACAAAAGATCAAACTCAACATAAAGAGTCTCCATATGACTTTATAATTCAATTCGCCAAAAATACTATAAAAAGGCCAATTAATTTTGGGCCATAGCAATGATCCAAAGACCCATTAGTCCAAAGGCCCATTGGTCCAAAGGTCCATTGGTCATTTTAAGAGGATTTTTTTTTGCTAATAGAATAAATCAGTGAAAACAATGCCTTGCAGAAATATTTTTAGATCTTATAAGTAACCGTTAATAGATGTAAAACGAGCTATAAATAATCGGGAACAGTTTTTTTTACCTACATTTAGTGACCTTTAACCCCAGCAAAAATTAACCACTTTAAAGTACGTTGAAATCTTTCAGAAGTGAACTATAAGTAGACTGAAATCATGTAAAAATCAAACCTTAAATTTTATCCAGAGTTCAAATAAGCCATTTCAAAATGTAGGAGTAATTCATGTTGCAAGAAAACATGATGGACAGAATGACCTTTTGGGTCATGTGAGCTAACCATGTAGGAGTTTTCATTGCATGGCATGTATTTCAGAATCAACATCTTGGATCCTCTTGTTTGCAAAAAGACCAACATCAAAAATACAAAAGCTTAAATTGCACATCTACAGCACATGCAACAATTGTATGGCAAAAATTAAATTTACATTCTAAATCCAAAACGGAAGAAGGATTTTGAATTGCAAGGAAACATAACTAGGCTGACAAAAATCATATTTTAAAGGCATTAAGTTTCTTATATTTTCAAGAGAATAAAGGTTATTGTTGGTCAAAACTTGCAAATGGGGTGATTTCAATAACCCACACAGGTGACAGACGAATGCAGGTCATATTCAAATTTACAGCTTTTTTTGGGGTGTGACCCACTGAAAGAGGGCTGGTTGACAGGTATGGACATCTAATTGTTGTTGAATTTGGTAGTACCAATAAAGTAGCATATTGTGATGTTATACCATAAAGATAGCATTTATACATGTTATAGTTGTTGAAACTCCAAATTTGACAAAAGTCACTTAACCATGAAATGTAGGTCATGGACAACTCATTGTTAGTGTTTTGAGAAGTACTCATAAAAACAAATCTTATGATGTAATACTATAGCGATATCATGAATAGTTGGTGAGATTAATGGGCCTTAGCAGGAAGTCTTACCAAACTCACACAATCATGAAATGAAGGTCTGTTGGACACTTAATTCTTGATGCAATAAGTAGTTCTCATATTGGTGAATGTTATGACACAATATCATAAAGATATCATGTATAGTTAATGAATAATGGACCTAAACGCAAAAGTCATTCAACCATAAAATTCAGGTCATGGACACTTAAAATTATTGGTTCAATAGAGGTGATATGTGTGATTCAATGTAATTATGATATCACATGAGCTTTTCAAACTATAGGGACCTAAATGCAAATTTAACCATATTTGGACGTACATCCTTAAGGACAAGGGTAAATCTATATGCCACTTCCACTTTTGTGGCAGGGCATAAGAAAGGAGAATCGAAAAAGAATGATACTACATATGTATTAAAAATATGGTTTATACTTTGAATGCTGTTTGAGCCATCAAAACATCCAAAGGAATTAATTTTAGTTCTCGTATTTAACTTTATTTACAGTACCAAATTCCAATACTTCAAATACTATTTCAACACAACGCAAGAAATCTAGTTACATTGTATTAAAGTAATCACAGATATTGCAAATAAAATATCACCATACGTTTCAATAGGTAAAAGTAATAACTAAATGGTAGTACAACAACATACCAGTTTCCAAGTCTCTCTTCTCTTACTGTGCACCATTGTCTTTCTGACAAATAAGGTCCCCAAAATTTCTTTCCATAAAAGTGTTTTTGAACTTTCTTTTCAAGCTTTAGCTCAGGATCTTCTTCATCTATGTGTTTTCTTTTTTCTGCCATCGCCTTTCAGATTTCTTGCTGGGAATAAAAGTTCATCATTCAATACTTATCACAGCAACTTTGGCTCTGCAAATTGCAAACAAATACAGTAATCCCTTGTTAAAATATCCCTCGTATCATTCAGCTCCCTCAACTTATCTCCAAACCCCTTTATAATACAATTTATTGAACAAGTATTTAGAGGTTTCACTGTATACGAGTACAAGAAAAAATAATCATGATAATAATAATAAAATAATGCACACATGATAAATATTGTAAAACATATGGCGTATGTACCATATGCCAAACTGGGGGGGGGGGGGGCTTAACTGTTTACATACTTTGGCCATTTTCAGCCAGTTATGTTTTTGGTGAAAAAAATCAGTTCTTTACGATCTTTTGACCATTTGGTGTTTTCTGTTCTGTTAAATTTTTACTTTGTGTTAACTGTTAAAGGGAGACAAAAAGAACTCCTTGCTGTAAATGAGGAAGGGGCTTTAACTTTATATGTTAATGTGTTTTGGGGATTTTTAGCTGGATGTTAAAAGTTTAAGAGAAAACTAAAGAATTGTTGCCTGTTAATAATACCCCTCCGGATCCTGCCCCCCTCAAGTACCTATGCATGCTAACAGGTATAAGTGTGAAATGTGTAGCTATCAGTCAGAGATCCAACTGGATAAAGTGAAATCATTTCACTTACTAAAGTCAATTTTATTCACCTGAAGCACTAAAAATTCTGTTTACCTCTACAAGTAAAAACTTTATACTTATACAAGTAAGCTTTGAAATATGCAGTATATTTATTCCAAAACAGGCTTTCCCTATTACAGGCACACTGTTCACACTATCAGACCACATGAAACCAAATTACAAGCATCATCATGTGATAAAATCTTGATGTGATTATGATGCAAGTTGTAGACCACTTAACAGCTGTTAAAAGTTTCAAAGGACTAATCTTTGGCTAGCTTGTAACTCAAGAAAAACATTGTGCCCCAGATCAATTTTTACTTAAAAGATAAGATCAGAAATGAAACTTCCATAGAAAATGATTAATTATCCTATGAAAATTTATATAATGAGACACTGAAGGGAGAAAACCTCTGCATTTTATCTAACTTTACTTGTACAAGTAAATAAATTTAAATCTGATTTTATTTACTTCTCTGAGTAAAAATAATTAACCAAAGCTGGTGAAAAGTTTTTACTTTATGCAGTGGAACCCCTGACTGGCTATAGGGAATGAGCCATAATAGAATAGAACAAAAAAGAACTAAAGCTGTCAGCAAAGTCACAGTCTAGCTAATTAGTAATATCCTTGGCTTTTGCATTAGGCCATTTTAAATAAAAAATTCCATGTTGAAGGTGAACAAGTTGTTCAGTTGTGAGCAAGATATTATGATAGAACCTGTAACTTAATTGGAGTTGGGAACTAATAAAATTGGGCTATTTGGCTGTGTGAACCTCTGACCTCTAAAAACAGCTAAAGAAACTCAAAAGTATTCGAAGGTGTCAATGTATTATTTGTTCTGGCTTACAGAAGAATTCCTTCCATTGGAAGAAATATCATAAACATTGCCATAATCTTCTTTATGGAACTGCTATTTAAATTAAAATTGTGTTGGGAACAAAATTTGCAATATTTGTTGCAATTAATGGAAAAGATATATTCTGTAATATTTTGTCCTATTGGATCGACCTACTGTTCTCAAGTCAAGTAAGTCAAGTAAATTTTATTTAAAGTCGGTACACATATTTAACAATAAACATAAGCTCGAAGAGCTTTTTAAACCGACATACAAATTACACATACATAATATATACATATATACACACAAACAGACATGGACATACATTACAAACATATAAGCATTCAAGCATAGTTAAATATGTTGACATGTGTGACATATAATTTGCTTGTAAGATGTATCAATGCATTCTGTTAAAAAAAAATAAGAGCATGCATGGTTTCAATCTGCATGACTTTTATAGAATACTTTATTTGACCAAATCAGGGCCCACGACGGGGCAAATGACAGTATTACAATGAATTGACACAATATCAATAATAACAAGTTCAAACACTGCACACATGTATAATACAGTAAATATTTTAACATGTATCAGAACCACCCAGATCCCTGCAAGGGACACCAATTGACAATGCATCAGAACCATAGGCTACTATTTATAAATAAAATATTTTAATTCACTTGTCCATTTCATTGCTCATTTTGAAGATTGCTAAAAAGATCACACTATTACCAAATAAAGTATGTGTATATTCTGTATTCATATTGTTACAAAAGTAAAGAACATAGTACTTTGGTAAAATTGGTTCTCCTCGTGTCCAATGCAGAAAGACAAACAATCTATAGGGTAAGTCTGTATTTTTTATATTTATATATTTTTAAGAACTTCCAAACTGTGCTATTTTTTGGCTCATTGAACCTTTAAAATCTGTAAATTATAAAGGTTTTAGATTCATATGGTCTGTAAAATAGCCAGAAGTTACATGATTACCCCCTGGTCACAACTTTTGCATATATTATTATGGATACTTGCGAAAAGGGGTATGCAATACCAAGCTTACACAAAGATTGTCTCCCCTGACTTTTTCAATTTCGGATACCTGTCAAGTATTTCACTAATTTACAAGAGGAAACGGCCCTCTATTGCTTCTGCACAAGTAACACTTGTAATTAAAATGTTGATTACTGAACATTGACCCATATCATACATGATAGGCCTAATCACTTTTCAAGATTCGTCAACTTCGGTTTAACAACAAGGGGAAGCAACTCGAAATTTCAACTGATGACAGCACCCACGACCATTCCATTTACGACCCGGGTTTTACGATGTTTATGAAGATATGCATTCGGCCAGATTCGGCATAGTAAGAGATCACATTTGTAAAATATAAACAGAGACTGTGCGTAATAGTAAGTATAAATGACATGCTGTTAGACAGTGTCTGGATTGTACAAAGAAATCTTGGAAAAAAGGGGGCTCTGGCCTGAAAACCCGTCCCACCTGGCTAGATATAACTGGAGGGTCGAGATGACGCTCAGGGAGATGTCTTTCTCCTTTCTCCCTCCCCTTGCTCCTTCTTCCGTCCTCTTTCCCCCGCTCTCTCCTATCGGTTCTTCCACCCCGCATCTCCCCTTATTTCAGTCTCCCGTTTTCATTTGTGTATGGGAGTCTGAGTGGCCGAATGGTAAGGTAGTTCCACTGCCTATAAACCTCTGTAGTCTATCACCACTGCGGTGTGAGTTAGCGTGCCACTTTGTACATTATAAAATCATGGGTGCACTCGACTTACAATCGTAAGTGATATATAGTACGTCAGTTACCTGCCAAAGGTCGCTGGTTCTCTCCGGGCATTCCAGCTTCCTACACCACTAAAACCTACCGTCATGAGATAGCTGAAATACTGCTCGGAAACTGACGCCAAACCCCATATCAATCAATCAATCAATTGATCATCTGTGTATGTTCTTCTCCATTTCTTGTCCCTTTTCTCCTTCTTCCTTATTTTTTTTCCACTCCCTATCTCCTTTGTCCTGTAACAGGACGTTTCGGTCATAGCGTAACTTCATACTTGGTCGTTTCGGTCTTGGGACGTTTTGACCATGGTCATGATCGAAATACAAAAAATACCAAAGTTGCATAAAAAACAGTAAATTTCGTCATGCTGTACAAGTGTTTCAATGATTAACCTCTCATCAGCAGCATTAAAATCAAATAATATGGAAAGCCATAATCCAAAAGATCAAAAAGAAGTACTCGTTTCCAAAAATATCGAAATTAAGAATAAGAATATACGTCCTACAATGTTATGTCTAACTTTATATTTCATATACAGTTTTCTGATATTTTAATTAGCCTATTGTTTTGTTTGTTTGTTTGTTTTTTTTTGTTTGTTTGTTATTTTTTCAATTTCAAATGCATTAACGTCGAATGTGTTTATAATCATGATCAATTACGTATTACAGATTAAATTCTACGGAAAGGATATCGAGGGTGAAGCAGGGAAAACTGAAAAAAGAATCCTTACGTATCAACATACTTTTCTTTTTTGAAGGTGAAAAAACATATCATTGAGATGAAACTTTTGTTACTCGCTTGATCATTGAAATATTGGTCAAAGACTAAAAAAAACTTGGTCAAAGTTTTTGACGATTTTTTATAGTGTCAACGGTCAAAGAAAACTTTGAAGGACTTTGATGGAATAGAAGCCCATCCTATTTTCGTCAAACTAGAAATTAACCAATCAAAAAGTAGTTTTGAAATGATGCAACTTTTGTTTACAAAACAGAAGCTCACGGCTAAAAAGCAAACAAAAATTACTGGTAATAAATAGTAGTTATGAAATGACAATTCTGCCCGAGACCATTTTCCATGCAGAAATCCTGCATAAGACGCCAAATTTGGGGTCCCGAGATGCAAATGGGTCTTAATTGAACGAGTCGGGGATGCTGAAAAGTACTCGGAGGCAAGGACCCACCAAAATTGATAAAAAAAATGGAAATTTTTTTAATCAATTTTGGACCTACCAAAATTGATTAAAAAAATTTGGAAACTTAATAAATCATGAATTCCGAATCTTCTCAAAAGACGGATCAGCAAATCCGATTGCTAGGTCCCGGGCATTAAGAGAGCGATGAGGAGGTGAGAATGAGGGCAAAGGCTCAAAGGTAGGCCAGACGCTGCCTTGGGAAATATTCCAGGTGGTAGGGGTCAAGGAGAAGAAAAGGTAGTATGGGGTGGGAATGATTCTGACGCTAGAGAGGAAAGGGGTAAGAGACCAAGGTCTGGGCGTGCAGCAGGATGGTCCAGGAAATGGGGCAAATATCGCGGAAAAAGTGGCACCTGCTCAAGATCGATAATTATTGGATGAAGAAGTCAAAGAAGAGCGGGCAGGACTACTTCGACTTTGAAGTGGTGATTTGAGAGGGCATGGGAGAATCCTTTCTGATGGGGAAACCCATCGGAAAAGATAATTGAGGGCTTGGATCAGCGAGAGCCTTGGGAACACTTGGCTAGATCTTCGCTGAATAGGGGGCGATGGTTGGCGCAGTCGATCCTTTCCATCGTAATAATTCTTCAGGCAGACGGCAGGTGCACCATCTTCACCCGGGAGCTGAGACTGATAAGATCTGGCCAAGCGTAGGGTATCACGATGCCTCTTCTTCTTGGCGAGTCGCTTGGCGATCAGCCAGAGCACTAGGGTGGTCGTAGCACTCAAGCAAGCGAGGGATCCATGGGGGAGGGATATGCCGCGGCACCAACCCCTGTCAAAGCCGATCCCATGGTGCCACTGGTAAGCAATAGACTGCCAATGGAGGCCGCAGCTAGGAGAATGAAAACTACCTTATCCTGTCGCTTATAGATGCGAAGCATGCGGGCATATTTCTGGACCTCGGACTTCCGGAAATCTTCGAGTCTGGCATTTACTTCGTCGGTCATTTATCTAGGGCCCCCTAGAGAAGCATGCCAAGGAGGGGGATGTACTTGAATGGGCTATTGGGGCCTAGGATCAAATCCTGAGCCGTCGAAGAGCTTACCATCGCGCTTCAAAATGGTAAAAATGGATAAGGGCAGACCGCAAAACGTCTACCAACCTAGATTTAGCTTCGCCGGATTCGGGTAGACGTTTTGCGGTCTGCCCTTATCCATGCTAAATTTCCCTTTCTTTTGGAAGGAGAAAATCTGGTAGACGTTTTGCGGTCTGTAGAGAAATTATTTTTTCACCCTTTTGAAGGAAGTCGTCGGGGCGGATATCACCTTCACGGTCAAGGAGATGGATGAAGGGTATGATATCCCCACCGCAGCGATCGGGCAGAAAAGCCATCACTTTGACCTGCTTCTGCGCAAAGGTATCTACGCATACGACTTTATGTATAGCTTCGAGAGACTCCAGGATACCCAGCTCCCACCCAAGGAAGCCTTCTTCAGCACGCTCACCGGCGAGCATATCAGTGAGGAAGATTACGCTCACGCTCAGAGGATCTGTGGGGCCTTTGGATGCAGACCATGCGCGATTACCATGACCTCTACCTGGAGACTGACGTGGTCTTGCTCACCGACGTCTTCCAGAATTTCCGCAAAATCTGCATGAAGCACTATGGACTAATAATAATAATCGCCGACTCGACCCGGCGCACTACTACACAGCGCCAAGGTTAGCTTACGACGCCGCGCTCAAGGTCAGTGATATCAAGCATGAGCTTCTCACCGACCCCGATATGCTGCTCATGGTTGAGAAGGGGACTCGCGGGGTTCTGACAATGGCGTCTCAGAGATATGCTCGGGCAAATAATCCCTTCATGCAAGATTTCGATCCGAGCAAGCCGACCAACTACCTGATGTATCTGGACACCAACCAGAGGCTGCCAGGAGCCTGTATAGCTTACCTGGCTTTCAACTGCCACAATCGAGCTAACATTGTAAGTTATACATTTGAACTTCAGTCTCTCAAACTTTGATAGCTTGAACTTTGATAGCTTGAACACCACCAATATCTAGAGCTGTTTTTAAAGTCTGATCATGTTTTACTATATTATTTTTTTGGCAAAAAACTTTCTTGCTGAGGACCACTTTCTACACCAGTTTTGAAGTCATGACATCAATTTGGAAATGGCAGTCAACGACAATTTTTAAACCATATTTTTAAATTACGACATCAATATCAATTTGTAAACCAAATTTCATTGAAATCGGACAATGTTAAAATTTCCTGTCTTTTTTGGCAGCCATATGAAAATGGAAGTCAATAAACAATTTTCAACATTGGGTTGAGGTAGCAACATCAATACCTATTGGTAAACCAAATTTCATTAAAATTGGACAAAGTTGAATTATCTCTCCCTTTTTGGCAGCCATTTTGAAAATGGTGGTCAGGAAACAATTTTCCACATCGGTTTTGAAGTAGGGACATCAATATCCACTTGGAAAACAAATTTCATTGAAATCGGACAATGTTGAAATTTCCTGCTTTTTTGGCAGCCATTTTGAAAATGGCTGTTAACAAACAATTCTTAACATCAGTTTTGAAGTTGCGACATCACTATACCTATTTGGAAACCAAATTTCATTGAAATCGGACAGTGTTGAATTTTCCCGCCTTTTTTGGTGGCCATTTTGAAAATGGCAACCAACAAACAATTTTCAACACCGGTTTTGAAGTTGTGATATCAATATCTATTTGGAAACCAAATTTCTTTGAAATCGGACAATATTGAATTTTCCCCCTTTTTTGCAGCCATTTTGAATATGGCGGTAAACGAACAATTTTTAACATCTGTTTCGAAGTTGTGACATCAATATCTATTTGGAAACAAAATTTCTTTGAAATATTTTCCCGCCTTTTTTGCAGCCATTTTGAATATGGCGGTAAACGAACAATTTTTAACATCAGTTTTGAAGTTGTGACATCAATATCTATTTGGAAACCAAATTTAATTGAAATTGGACAATGTTGAATTTCCCCGCCTTTTTGGCAGCCATTTTGAAAATGGCGGTCAATGAACAATTTTCAGTCGCCACAGCATGTCAAACATTTTATCAATTAACACTTAACCTTCATCTTCTGTAGTTTTGGGAGTAAAAGACAAAAAATATGAAAATTTTGAAAATTCTGTGAAAAAAGGGCAATAACTCCTTCAAGGAATTTTTGGATTTTCATCAAAATTTCAGTATGGGTAGATCTTGATATGCTGAACATTTTTGCAATTTAACTTGACCTCTATCTGTTACACTTTTTGAAATAAAAAATAAAATATGCAAAAATTTTGAAAATTTTACAAAAAAGGGCTATAACTCCGAGATAGGTTTTCAGATTTCCTTCCAAATTGCACGGTAGGTAGATCTCATCATGCTGATCATTTTAAACCTCTATCAGATTTTTGATATATGTAACAGTTTTCGAGTTATTGGCCAAAAACTGCAATTTACCCCCATGTTATATTTTTAGCAATGGCGGTAATGTTGTTTGACCAGTTGACTAATCGAACACAATTTTGAAACTGCTTACCCTAGTGAAGCTTCAGGCCAAGTTTGATTGCAATTGGCTCAGCAGTTTCAGAGAAGATTTTTGAAATTGTTGACGGACGGGCGGACGACAGACGGACGACGGACGCAAAGTGAAGGCAAAAGCTCACATGGCCTTTTAGGCCAGGTTAGCTAATAATCTCTACGGGTGAGCGATGAGTCGGGCCCTGCCCACCAGAGATTTCAAGTGGATCTATCCCTCGGAAGTCCCAGACCTCAGCACGCTCGGCGAAGAGGATGAGCAAGGATTCATCTTGGAAGTAGATCTCGAATATCCCAGGGAGCTCCACGATCGCCACAACGATTACCCTCTCACGCCGGAATCCATGGTGATCAAATAACTAAATACCGAGGTTACTGTGAATTTACTTTCTGCATATGCGCATTTCGACAACTTATGTCTCTTCAGTGCAGATAAAATCTAAACGTTTGGAAGACCATATACTCAAAAATATTTAAAAACTGATAGATATGATCTAAATGTAAAGCCAAAATTAGCTAATGACAGAGCTATGCATGAGGGAGATACTCCTTAGTTTTCAACAAAATTTACAAAAATTTAGATATTGTAAGGTTCCAAGAATAATCGGCTTTCGGGTCAGTACCGAAGTACTGACTCCTGGGCTGGTGAATACCCTCGGGACTAACAGTCCACCAGCAGTGGCATCGACCCAGTGGTAACAAATAACAAAATACCGAGGTTACTGTGAATTTACTTTCTGCATATGCATATTTCGACAACTTATGTCTCTTCAGTGCAGATAAAATCTAAATGTTTGGAAGACCATATACTAAAAAATATTTAAAAACTGATAGAGGACAAATAACCAATATGATCTAAATGTAAAGCCAAAATTAGCTTAGGACAGAGCTATGCATGAAGGAGATACTCTTTAGTTTTCAACAAAATTTACAAAAATTTAGATATTGTAAGGTTCCAAGAATAATCGGCTTTCGGGTCAGTACCGAAGTAATGACTACTGGGCTGGTGAATACCCTCGGGGACTAACAGTCCACCAGTAGTGGCATCGACCCAGTGGTACCAAATAACTAAATACCGAGGTTACTGTGAATTTACTCTCTGCATATGCGCATTTCGACAACTCAATGGAGTCAGGAAGCTGGTGGCCAACCTTCACGACAAGGAGAAATACGTGGTCCACTACGTGAATCTCAAGGGTCTGAAGCTGAAGAAGATCCATCGCGTCCTCCAATTCACCCAGAGCCCATGGCTGAGGGCGTACTTGGAGAAGAATACGGCCTGCAGGGCCTTGGCCATCACCGCCTTCAAGAAGGACTTCTTCAAGCTCGTGGTCAACTCGGTATTCGGGAAGACCATGGAAGATATCCGCAATAGGGTGGACGTGCGGCTGGTGAATAGCAAGAAGGTCGCCCGGAAGCTAGTGGCCAAGCCCAACTTCAAGCACGGGACGGTCTTCAGCGAAGATCTGGCAGCCGTCCATCTGCATCGCACCAAGCTGGTATTCGATAAGTCCGTCTACATAGGATTCTCCATCCTTGATAAATCAAAGACCCTGATGATTGACTTTGTCTACGGTTACATCGAGCCTCGGTAAGGAGTGGAATAAAAAAGATAACAGGAAACACCTACAATGGCCGAAAAACATAGCCACATGCCAGAAAGTGCCTGGATACGGGCAAGGAGAAATATCGCTCGATGAATATCATCCGGAGCCGGCTCCGTCCTGACGCTTGAGACGTGCAAGAAATCCTTCTCCTCAAATGATGATAAGCGCCACATCCTACCCGACGGCACCAGCATCGCCCAAGACTGAGGGGGGCTCCCATCCCCTCCACACCCAAGTGTTTCTCGAAGTCCATGAGCTTCGGGAAAATCTCGCTCTGCCGCCCCATCTGCTCTTCGAAGGCTCTGACGGGTGCAGATGCCCATCCCTCCCTAGATAAATGGATAAGCCCTCACCAATCTTGAGCTCGAGCGAGCAGTGAGGAATCTGCATATCCCCCACTTCAGAGGCGTCTTCATGCGCGACGACCTACCATCCAAGCCCAGAGATCTCGAGTGCGGCATCCTGAATCATGATTTCGCAGGCCCCGGGACTCACTGGACGTGCTGGTTCAAAGAGCGCACCCGGAGAATCTACGTTGGTTCATACGGATTGCCGCCAACGACCGAGCTGAGACGCTATCTTGGCCTACCGATCGACCATAATACGGACGAAGTTCAGTCCCGCGGATCCGTCATCTGCGGCCATCTCTACCTTTACGTCTTGAAGCGACTATCGGAAGGCTGGACCTTCGAGGACATCGTCTTCTCCCAGCTATAGATTAAGTATGGTCGATAAACTTGGTCTAAGCGTGGGCCTCACCCGAGGGGCCGACCGCAAGGGTGAGATCGAAGAGGATCTGGATATGAATTTCAATCGCATCGTCAATCTCAAGTATTCGGAAAAGAATAATGACGGCGCGAGAAAGAGATATGTGAAGCAGTTCCAGAAGAGACTCTAGGCCGCGGACGATAAGCTGAGGGAGAAGATCATCAAACTGCAGGAGGAGTTGCGACGCCTGAAGACGGCCGAGAAGGATGACGTCATGGCCCTGAGGAAGATTCTGGACTTGAAGGTGGATATATCGGATTGTAGCAATACCAATGGCGGCCGGAGAGACGTGGATATCGATATGCGGAAGAATCACATCTTGAATCTCCCGCTCCCCCGGACAGATAATGAGCCCATCACCAAGGCCGTCTACGACCATCTGGTCAAGGAAATCTACGATCTGCGAGTGTTAGTGCAGATGCCAGATGCATCATTCCTGAAAGTCCCCCATCCCCATCTGCCTTTTTGGATGCCCCTGGCGAGCATCCGAAAAGCCAAGATTACTCCCAGTCGGATTGCTTGACCCATGAATTGAAAGACTTAGAGTATCCCAACCATTTCACGAAGATTTCATTGACCCCCTGCCCTGGTTCGCCTGGATGCGATAGACGTCCTGGTCGGTGCGCTGGAGCTCGGGCTCGTAGAAGGATCACTGGATCTCCTCACCGTGGAAATCCTTGAGACGATAGGTCGGCAGCTGAGTGCCCAGGACCTGCGAGACGATGAGGACTTCCTCTTTCCAGCGGGGCGTATATCCCTTCTCGAAGATGCCTTTCTTCTTGGCGATCCGGACCCTATCCCCAGGCTCGAATTGCAGAGGCTGCATGGGTGGAATATCTCCGTAGAGATTCCAGAAGACCTTCGCATGGTTCTCCTTCTGGCTGGCGGCGGTGGGCGTCATCTTGATGGATCGATGCTTGGAGGTATTATACTTCCGCACCAGATCATCCAGGATGGGAAGGTAGGTGCGCGTACTATTGGCCGAGAAATATTTGAACATCCTCTCCTTCATGGTGCGATTCCAGCGCTCGACGACGCTCGATTTCTTCTCATTCTCCGTGGATTAGAGCTCGATCTCATGCTTCTGGAGCAGATCCTTCACCTCCCGATTGTAGAATTCGGAGTCCTTATCCGTCCATAGCTGTTGCGGGGTGCGATCCTTGAAGACGGTCCGGAAGGCATCGCTTATCGTGATCCCCTTCTTACCCTTGAGCGGTCGATGATGCTCAAGAGGAATTCATAGCCTCGATTTCGCTGGAGAAGGCGCTCATATCCACGAGATCGGCGACCAAGGTATCGTCCAACCCGCCTACCACCACTCGCCTCTTCTCAAACTTACGACGGACAGGCTTGTGCAGCTCTTCGGCTAGCTGTTCCGACCAGCGCACTTTTTTTCTTAATCCCAAGCCCAAATCGTGCCTTGGTGCCGATGATGGATCTGACGATACTTTGATCCATGCGCTCGTGGGCCGTGGGCTGCTGGATGCCGTCCAGCTCCTTGAGCATGGTCTTATCGCAGATGGAATTTCGGGCGGCCGTATCTTGATGCTGAGCATAGCAGATATCGTGGTGATAGGAGGCCTTATCCACGCGCCGATTGATTGGCATGGACCAGGGTTTTGGGGTTCCGTTTGCCTTCAGACGCTTATGAAGCTTGGTGCCGGGTCCGGTGAAATTATGCCCTGGTAAGTGCATTTCCACGGGCATGCGATTGAGCATCTTATTCCAGAGCCCGGCGCCCGAGGATGCGATAAATTGGGACTTCTGGGGGCCGCAGACGGCGCAGGTTCTTCCGATCTTCCGCAGCCTCCCGTTGCTTGCCACCACTTCGCGGACCCCTAGCGTATCGGTGGGCTTTCGGCATTTCACACAGTAGATCATGCTTTATCTATATAAATGGACGTGCACGATATCTCTTACGATGCCGCCGCACCCTCCATGAGTAATCACTATTTATTTCCCCAGCGATCGATTCGCGGTCTGATTGTCGTGAAGTCGGGTTGCGGCAAGACTACGCTGCTGAATAATCTTCTCCTCGCTCGGGGTGGTTTGACTATGATCTTCGGGAAATCGCTCCACCAGCCCATATATTAGCTCTTGCGAGCGGCGCTGGAAAAGGGTCTGACCAGAGGCCATCCGAGAGCTTCTCACCCTCAAGGAGGAATATCTGCTGCTAGATCTCGTCGAGGCTTTTCTCCAAGGGCCTGGTGGGATCGATGCCGCCTTCTTCGAGCAGGACGGTGACATGCCCGACCCCCGCCAGCTCGACCCGACGGATAAGAATCTGAGGTCTTCGACGATTTGATGCTGAGCAAGCAAAATAAGTGCGAGGATTACTACGTGCGCGGTCGCCATAATAACGTCGATTGCTTCTACCTCTGCCAGAGCTACTTCAAGCTGCCGCGGCAGACCATTCAGGAGAATGCCAACTTCATCTGCCTGTTCTACCAGTACGATCGAAATCTCGACCATATCCATTGCGATTGTCTTTCTGAAGTTTTGACAGAATATCGTCTGAATTTGTAATAGGTTCACAGTCGAATTCGGCGGCGACTTAGTTCAGCAATAAACTGGAATGTTGTAAGGGAGATCCCATACAAGCTTTTTGTTTGAATTCGACAAAAACATAACTGCCAACTGTTTTGGACCATTCGGTGTCCTCTGTTCTGTTACATCTTTACTTTTTTGTTACCGTTAAAGGGAAATAGAAAGAGCTGTTAGCTGTTAATCATAAAAGATGTTCTGTTAATAGACTGTTAATGAAACCCCTCTTTCCTGCTTTAATGTTGGAAATTCATATTTTGATTATCTACTCAAGAACTTCTGAAGTAAATTCAACCAAACTTTTCAGCAATGACGAATGGAAGGTATTGTCCCAAGATCGCTCGTTTCATTCCGATCCAATAAAAACACGACCGTAAGTGTAGAACATATTTTAACATTGAACCCTATGGGGAAAACATCATCTGCTGTTAAGCATTTGTCAGGTGAGCGATACAGGCACTGTCTCTGAGCATCTAGTTAGCACTAATTAGAGATTGATTTCTCTATGATTCCATATCTGGAAATCTGTTCAGCTTCCATTTTAGCCAATGGTCTGAAAGCATAAAGAACTGGGTACGACCTTTTCCTAACGAGTTCTCCTGTTATTGTTTCTATTTTATGCTTCGCCAATGTGGTTGTACCAGGTATTTCTGTGAATATTTTGCTATATTCTATTAGAGTCTAATTATTTTTATTGTTCTCTTGTTGCTTCAACTCCAGATTTACATAAACATCTTGATATGTCTCTTTTGACTTACTGCAACAAATAATCACTACTAAGCATTATCATTTTCTGTGACATCCATCAGTAATATACTTGTTGCAATTGTCGAAATACGCATAAGCAGAAAATAAATTTACAGTTTACTTCGGTATTTTGTTATCCATGCTTTTCCATCATCTTATACTTTAACAACAAGTTAATATGGTACAGATTCGTATTGTTTTTAACATTGACTTTGTAAACCATTTGGTTGATATCTTCTACCAAAAACAGATCTCTGCATTTGCATTGTCAGCTTGTTATGATCTGTTGGTAGCAGCACCAGCACTTTATCCCCAGCTTTAAATGTTCATCTCTTGGCTTTTTCTTCAGTGATACTTGTACTCTTCTTATGATGACTACAAACTCGAAGATGTCATTTTGCATTAAACATAGATTGTATGGCACTCGGTAGATGTCCATGTTACTGGATTTGGCTTCCTATTTCGATATTTTTGTAAATGAGTACTTCTTTCTCAACTCTTTTTGGATTATGGCTCTCCATATTATTTGATTTTAATGCTGCTGATGAGAGGTTACTCCTTGAAACACGTGTACAGCATAACGTCATTTACTGTTGTTATGCAATTTCGGTATTTTTTGTATTATATTAGATCAAATGGTAAAAACCTTATGCTTGCTTGGGTGCATCTCTGTATGCGAACAAGACAGCTGGTAGATATCTGTGCCAGCCTATTGGTCTTTGTTTGAGCATTATTTCCAGCATGCCATTCAATCATGACTTCATTCATTCTTTCATAAAAAGCATTACACATTGGATTGCAAGGTGTTGTGAATAATTTTTCTACGCTCCTTAATCTGCACACTTCTTTCATTATGTCTGATGTGAATTGTGAACTTCTATCACTCAAAATCTTATTTTAGAAACCCCAGACAGCAAAGTGCTTCTGCAAACATTTATAGGTCTCAATCTTCGGTAGTGCAATTGCCTCCGGATATCTAGGTTCATAGTCTATGAACGTGGAAATATATGAATTTAATACTTCTATCAGAAATATGTGATATGATTCTATAATATCAACTGATATTCTGGTTAAATGCTCCTCATTTATAGGCATCTCTTCAAGTGGTACCTTTGAAACCTTTCCTTTGGATATGGTCCTCTGACATATATTACAGCATTTTCAATATCTGTTCACGTCACCTGCGATTCATGCCAAATGAAAATTGCTGTCAATCTGTCCAGCATATTTTTGTCCAACTATATGATTGACTCTTGTGTTACCTGCTTTACTTGCTGTCTGTATTTGGTTTGCACCACCAACTGTTTTATTGTTGCCGTAAAGTGTCTCTCTCTTATTCTCATCAAAGACTCTGTACAGCATTTCTTTCTTTTCTTCGAATCTGTGTTCTTGCTCTCCTCTTCTTATAAGTTCTGTCTTCTTTGTTCTTTATATGTTAGTACACATGTATTTCATTACGCTTGTAGGCGTAACATATAGCTGGGTATCTTTGTCTTCTTTCCTCGTCTGAAAACCTCTGAAATGTTATTTTTTCTACCAGACCTTGTTCCGTTTTAGTCTTCCCGTTTTTCATTTCTGTCAACAGTGTCTCTGTGTCTTCTCTTTTATCACTGTTACCACTAATTATTGCTCTGTCATTGCCCATTCTACTGTCATCTACATTGACAATATTAAGATCACAGATAGGATCTTTCATGCTGTTATAGCCTCCATCTCAACAACAAAGTAAAGAGAATCCAGCGCAATCTTTTTCATGAGAAACTTCCCATTAGTATTACTAGTATCTATCCACATACACAGATGTACTTTCGCCTGCATCTTGGTTTTGTCTACCAGCTATCTCTGACGGCCTCACTGCTACAGCCAATGTGTCTTAGTACCTGTACTTTATTTTCTCAAACATACCCTACGCTAACTGGAAAATTGTTGCTCGGACTAATCTCTGGATGCCTATCACAGGTGCCCCTTAAAACTTTTACGTACATCCCGTTTGGCCGTATGAATTGTCCATCTTCTTTATATTCTGCAACAAATGATACCGCATCTTTAGGTTTTTTGATTTATGTTCATTACCCTGCACCATTCGTAAGCCTGAGACCCTCTGTCGAAATTTGCTATGATTGCTTCTCTTCTAACAGTCAGCGGTAACATGCCAAATATTGTGACAGATATGGCACTCGTGTTTGTACTTCCCCACTCATGATCTATAAACCTTTGCTATCTATCCTCTGAGTGTTACCGTACTTTGTCTTTCACCGTAATTGATGTTCGTCTAAATATCACTTTCTTTGTTTTTGTTTTAATGGTTCCCGTTCTGCTATCTGATCTGTTTTGACTGTTGTTTTCGGAACCCCCTATCTCTTACAAATAACGTCATTTCTGTGAAGCACTCAGAAATAGACTGATCTCTTATAGTATGCAAATCAGCTTGGCTCGATTCCAGTTGATTTCTGTTTTGCCTCCCCGTTTTTCAGCTCAAATTCTTCTTCTGTCTTTTCTGTCTCCAACAAAATACGTTACTTCCCAGATTCCATCTTTATCTTCTGTTCTTCAATCTTTCTCTACATCAGTTCTTGTTCATGCTGCAGCTTTCTTAATTTGAACTTTCGATCTACTTTCTCTCTTTTCTTCAGCCCTCGACGCTTTTCAAACTTAATGTTCAAGTTATTGACCATGAATTTGTCAAGTCTCTTATTGTGTCCATCTAATTACCCTGTCAAAGCTCTTGACTGTGTCCACATTCACTTTAAACTGTGCTTGTTTTGGTTTATAACTTTTTGCCCAACATTTATTGCCTTCATTTCAGACAGTTACCAATATAATTCAACACAAGCTCTTTTGCTACATTTTCCTCACAACCACGGTACCAGCACTGGCAAAAGCCAGCAGTAGGGTTAAACCGGTTAATGGGTACCCAAACCTCCCATCACTCTATCCCGTCTCTATAGTATAAATGAAACATAGTATAAATGAAACATACCCAAAACAGGTAGACCACTAACTCCATGACCGCAATCTTTGAAAAGGAGACTGAATAAGGATACATTATGAGTGGATTCATGAATGTTTTAAAAGAAAAACTGTGTTTTGTTTTCATTAAATCATTTACTTTACGCATTATATTTTTTGAACAGAAAATAGGCATTCTGTAC
The DNA here is from genome assembly GCA_002080025.1 of Modiolus philippinarum. Classification (NCBI taxonomy): domain Eukaryota; kingdom Metazoa; phylum Mollusca; class Bivalvia; order Mytilida; family Modiolidae; genus Modiolus; species Modiolus philippinarum. The sequence continues at coordinate 300,586 of MJUU01060513.1, forward strand.
TGTTTTCCGGCTATAAACGTAAGAAAAACTTTGGCTTTATAAACAAACTCGTCTAGTCTTATCAGTGTGGTTTTTGTGATCAGAATCAATCCAGTTTATAAGTGTTATTTGCTATTCTTTTTTTTTAAACAACATTATTTTATTCACAGAAATACTTGTTAACAATAGTACTTAGAGAGTCCAAGTGCCTCACTAAGCAAACCTGTGAAATCTACCTGATTACCCAGGGTATGTAATCAGATGATATAGCAAAATTATATAGACAATAGACTAAAATTGTTTACAAATAATCTACCAATATCCCATATTTTTATTATGATATATTTAAACACTTAATACAACCATGCAGAGACATATATATGTCTTTGATACAACACTACACCACACCAGTTTAATTTTTTTTTCATGTTCAAAAGAAAGGATGATTTCGAATTTTGTATTCGTTTATTATATTCATTTACAAAAATATTAAATACATTTATATTTTTTTGTTTTAATTTCTGAAACATAATAAGACTTATATATAGAAACCCCTACAATAGTTAAAAAATAATTGAATTTAAAATAATCTTTATCGAAAATCTTATATCCTAGAACAATATGTCTTAATTCAATAGACGTGCATATCTTCATTTTTCTTCAAACTCTGAGAATGTTATTCCAAAATATTTCGAAAAATTTACATTCAACAAAATAGTGCAAATAATTACAAAGATTATCAGATGAAATTTTTCATTTATACAATAAAACTTTGGTAGGTAATATATTTTGCAATAATTTCCATCTAAAAATTTTTAATTTATTTTCTTCTAAATATTTGAAGATGAAACTATTAAGTTGACAAAAGCTAAAAGCATTGTCAATATTGAAAAATCTTTCCCAAATGCAGATGCCTATAGGTTTACTTATTTTAGGACTTATGAGTTTCATAAAACAACGGCAGTAGAATACCGAAGGAACAAGGGAAGCAATGACTAAAAAAATCGAAGTCCAAAGACATGGCAAAAACGGTAACAGATAAAAACAAAGACAAAACAAGGACGTGAGACAGCTACAATGCACGGAAATAAAAAGATAACATTAAGAATTAAAAGATCAATTGTTCAGAGAACAATTGCAAGGTCTTTCACCAGTTTTCACCACGATTACATGTTAGAGTGTTTTTGTTTTCTATTTTTGTCAAAAAAGTTATGTAAACAAAAGTTTTTTGACCAACCATAGATGTAGATCTAAATGAAAGGAGTATTTTTGCCACACAATGTTTTCATAATTTTTTTATTGTTTCCGAGATATAACAATAACAAAATTTCGAATGGCGGCCATTTTGAAAATGGCGGACGAAAATTTTTTTTGACCAACCAGAAATGTAGACCTTCATGTGAGGAGTAGTTTTGCAACACAATGTTTTCATAAATTTTTTATC
>MJUU01060513.1:304294-327182 GCA_002080025.1 Modiolus philippinarum
AAATAACATGTAAATATCTGCATTTGCCAAAACTAATGGATCAATATAATTTCTATCCCAATATTTTTTATCTTTCTGTATATTAACTGTACTTTTGAATGACTTTTCTTCCTTTAAGGTATTAATCCAATTTTGGGGTATTGACATTTTTTAAAATATTGTATTATGTTATCCAATTCGTTTTATTAATCAATTTATTAAATATGAATTCACTTGATATGTTTCCATACTGATTTAAGATATCGTTGATATATTTAAGTTCACTGTTAACCCAATTTTCAAAAAACAAAGGCCTATTACGAAACTTTATAAACTTATTACCCCAAATAACTTGCTTTTTTATATCTGTAAATGTCAATGGGTTTTTTGTTTGACTCCTTCTGATAAACTCCATGCATGTATTACATCTTTATAAAATTCTGGTATTTTATTAAAATATTCCAGTTTTTTTTTATATCATCAATATTCATATTAAACACCAACCAATTTTTTTGCCCCCGCTTTTAAATATTTTAATGCTAAAAGTTTCCAGCTCGCATACTCGTTGTTTGTTAGTCTTTTAACCCACGATGCTTTTAAAGACATTAAGTAGCTCTCAATATCGATCATCTGCAAACCCCCTAACCGGTAATTTGCTATTAAACTGCTACGCTTGACTTATCAGGTTTTCCGTCCCAAATAAATCTAAAACATTTACTTTCAATTTCTTTTTTATAATGATGTGGTACATTAAATGAACTTGCCACATAAGTAAATAAGGGAAGAATGAGAGCTTTTATAATTAATATTTTCCCAATGATTGAAAGTTTTTCTTTTATTTCATCTAGTAAAAAGGTTATCCATTTGAGTAATTTTTGTTTCCCAATTTAATTTTTCACAGACATTTTTATCATGACCAAAATATGTGCCTAAACATTTCACCGATTCATTTTTCCATTGAATTCCCCCGCTTTTATCTTTACAACTTTTTAATTTCCCTATCCATAGTCCTTCTGTCTTGTTCCTGTTTAAAACTAAGCCTGAAAAAGTACCAAATATTTCAATTTCATTCATGGCCTGTGAAACATCGGTTTTAGAACTCATAAATAGGGTAGTATCATCCGCTCACTGAGATATTTTTATGGAATGTGTTTTCCGATCCAGTTTGATTTCGATTCCCTTAATGTCGTTATTTTGTCGCAGCCGCAATGCCATTATTTCCACTGAGATAACAAAGAGTAAAGCAGATAATGGACATCCTTGACGAATCCCTCTCCAATTTTTGAAAATTTCGGAAATCCATCCGTTGTTCATAACACAAGTTTGGACATTAGAATACTTGCTATTCATTGACATTTTCATTTATTTTTTAGGGATGGCTTCTGTCCAGAAATTAAGAATAGAAAAATGGAATGCATTAGATGGAGAATTGAATGCGAAAAACCTGGAAAATAAACTGGCAAGGCAGGGTTACAATTTCACAAAATATACGTTTCCTCCTGGCATGGATTTTCCGGACCATACACACAATGTTTCAAAAAAGGATGCCATTCTTACCGGTCGGTTTAAGTTTTGTATGTATGGACAAACAGTGGAATTGGAACCGGGTGATATGGTTGAAGTACCCAAACATACTGTACACAACGCTCGTGTGGTTGGGTCAGAGAATGTCACATTTTACGATTCTACCAAACCATAACTGTACACAAGTTGTAGTTGTATTTCTCTAAAGCTTATATTTGTGCAGTGATGCGTATAATTAATTAGAATCTGATAAATATGTTGATTTTTGTGCTAATCAAAATGTTGATGAATTCTGAAAAAAATAGAAAAAAAGAACATGGCTTATGTAACATATTTTTTGTTGAAAATATATCTAAAGAACAGGTTTGTTTTTAGCTCAACTGATCCTAAATGAGAGCTGTTTCTATTCTTTCGCGTCCATCTTCAGTTAGCATTTCACATTTAAATTATCATCTCTTCTGAAACTTCTGGAGCAAACCAAACTTTATAAGTATGATGTAATGGAAGGTAGGTTACAAAAAGAGGTATGGCCACTTTAAGCATACCAATTTTGCAAATGCCATCTGATTTACTCTGTATCATAAGTTCATAACAAAATCAATTCAAATGCATTTTGACACTATTGAATAAGCAATTCAGCCACTCAGCTTGCCACTTAAATACAATTTTGACAATTCTTGCAGCTAGATTTTTTCGCCCCCAGAACAAATCTTAAGTACATGTAACTGCCATTTTCTAAAATGACTTAAATTGATTTTCCGGACCAAACACACAATGTTTGAAAAAAAAGGGATGCCATTCTTACTGGTTGTTTCAAGTTTTTGTATGTTTGGATAAACAGTGGAATTGAAACCTGGTGATGCGGTAGAAGTTCCTCGATACACAATACACAATGCCTGAATGTGTAGTAGGATCGAAGAATGTTACATTTTACGATTCTACCAAAGCATGAATGTACAGAATATCTCTTAAGCTAGTGATTTTGCATTCCTGTGTATGATTAATTAACATTTGATGAGCATGTTGATTTTAGACTAATCCCAGTGTGTTGATGATTGATTCTGAAAAAAAAACAACAACAGAACATTGCTTATGCCATATATTTTTGCTTGGATATCTATCTAAATAAAAGGTTTGTTGTAAGTTCAACTGACCCAAAGTGCGAGCTATTGCTATCATTTGGTGTTTGTCGTTCCGTTAGCTTTTCACATTTTGAAGTTTCATTGGGGTATGAAAGTGTTGACCGAAGCATATTTTTAATGAAGCGCGGTAGCGCTTCATAATGAAAATGTGCGCCCGTTCAACACTTCTACGAATCTCCGAAACAATGTATTCAATTCTTATAATAACATTTTAACCGAAATATAAAACAAGAGGCTCTTAAGAGCCTGTGTCGCTCACCTGGGTAATATGCAGCACTATAATTCCAATTTGATGGTACATCTTTGGTGGTGTATGTACAAAAAAATTTAATTAGAATTGTTCAAACGGAGAAGATTTTTGAATGCAGTTTTCAAACCGAAGGGGCCTATGTTAATCTACGTTCCCTGCTGGCAGCTATTTAACATAAAACTTTGAAGAAGGTCACCCAAAGGACTATCATATCAAAATTCTACTAAAATTGTTCAAGCAGGAGAAGATCTTTTATGCATTTCCCATTGGGTCCATTGTTAAACAAAGTTTGCTACTGGTGGCCATGTCGGGAGACAGATCAGCACCAAAGTAACAAACTTGGTCAAAACCTCACAAGTTACATTTATGCAATGTTGAAATTGAATCCATTCAGTGGTTTTCTATTATATCTTTATATGCATTTCCCCTTGGGAGACAATTCATGGCTGGATGGATCAGCACCGAAGTAACAACACTTAGTCAGCTTCTCATAAGTATCATTTAGACAAAGTTTGTTCAAATCCATTCATTTGTTCCCAAGAAGTTCCTTGTATGCATTTTCCCATAGGGTCCAATGTTAAAATTTAGTTCCATGCTGGCGGCCATGTTGGGTGACGGATCGGCAACAAAGTAACAGCACTTGGTCAGCACCTCATAAGCATTATTCATGCCAAGTTTGGTTCAAATCCATTTTGGTGGTTCTCAAGAAGAAGTTCTTTGTATGAATTTTCCCATTAGGTCAAACGGTAAACTAAGTTCCCCGCTGGCGGCCATCTTGAAAGAGGTATGAAAACTTGACCATGTTCAATAAAATGTAGTCCTTGACATGCTGAACATTTTTGCAATTTAAACTTGACCTCTACCTCAAAGCGTTTTTGAAATATATGACAAAAAGTATAAAATCACGAAAATTTTTACCAATAAAGGGCTATAACTCATTTATAGGTATTTGGATTTTCTTCAAAATTTCCATGTGGGTTGATCTAAACATGTTGAACATTTTTGCAATTTAAACTTAACCTCTATCTGTTATAGTTTTTTAAATAAAAAATAAAAAACAAACATTTTGAAAATTTTACGAAAAAAGCCAATAACTCTAAGATGGGTCATCAGATTTTCTTCAAAATTTCAGCATGGGTAGATCTTGTCATGTTGATCATTTTTACACCATGTCAGATTGTTGATATCTGTAACGGTTTTTGAGTTATTTACCAAAAACTGTAATTTACCTCTATGTTCTATTTTAGTAACGGCAGCCTTTTTGTTTGACCTAAGACAAAGAAAATAACAAATTTGAAACTAGATACACTAGTAATGATTCACGGCAGATAAAGTTCTATTTGACCAAGAGGTTTCAGAGGAGAAGATTTTTGAAAGTGAGCTAACGACGGACGCCAAGTGATGGCAAAAGCTCACCCTGGCATAGCCAAGTGAGCTAAAAACGCAATTTATTTACAGGAAAGAAAATCATGTTCATTTGGATTCTATTCCGCCATGTGAACATGTAGTCAAATGTGTTTCATGGGAATTGCAGCTTTACATTGATATTCCACATGATCGGTGTTCACCTATCAAATTGACGGAATTCAAATGAATATACATGAAATGTAATTATATAAGCATGATGTAATTTAATTCCTAGGTTTACAATGAACGGACATGGAGTACTAGTAAATGCACATGAGACAAAGTCTCTACAAATACATCCTATAGAACAAAGCAATGTGACAACGCTTTTATTGTTGTTCTTCATCTTAAAGTCACCATGAGGCATTCAGCAATGAGCTTTGCTCATGCCTCAAAGTAAGTTCATGACGACACCTAGCACCGGTTTGAGTGGAATTCATTGATATACTTTTTCCTAAAATCGATCGTCCTGACCAACATCAAAAACATTTCCTAAAGATAAAATACATCGACAAAGGAATAGATTTTATAAATATTGCTGGCATTCTTAATGATCATTCGGTTCAAGAAAAAATTCCTGGCTATTTCGAAAATACAGAACTTCCCATCATTTGTTACGTGTACAAGAAACCCAGCCGGCAGTACGTCTTCAATTACAGTAAAGTTTGTAAAGATATAAACATTAACAATTTTGTGCCTGATACATGAAATTGCAACAATTCAAAATACGCCTATGCTCCTAGCTCCCATGTCATCACAGGAGATCTCAACATCTTGCAGGACAAAGAGCTTATTAATTTCTTAAAGAAAGGGTCAAAATATAGGCCACCTTCTAAAATGAATTGGAGAGATTGTCGTAACACCATCAACGACTCACTTAAGACTTATTGTAAAAATTGGGTTAAACGCGAACACGTTGACAAAAAATCTTTGGATTCTTTATGAAAATTGTCGATATCCGAATTAAACAGTTTGAACAACATTTCCGCCATGACAACAAAAATAAACCCACCGTTTCTCGCATCCAAATGAAACTAAAGGATTTGGAAAGGAATTTGTTTTTGTTCCAGCTGATAAGGCTGCTAATAACATCATCATAGTTTGTCGTAAACATTATATAGAAGTACACCAAAAAGAAATTACCAGTTCACATACTTTTCAATTAACCCAATTAACGGAAAGTGAAATTACAAACATACATTTTCTAACAGCCACATCTTTACAGGCCAAACCTGATAGTAAAACAGTTCCAACTATGTACTGGGTTCCTAAACTCCACAAAACGCCATATAAATCTAGATTCATTTTGTCATCTAGTCGCTGTTCTACAACTAAAATTTCTGTTATATTCACTAATACTTTGACTGCTATTAAATTTCTGTAACAAAGTATATGGAAACAGTGGTGTCAATCATTTTTGGAGTGTAAAAAATTCATTGGAAGTTCTCGATAAATTGAATGCTTATAATGCCCCTTTTGAATCCCTCGAAAGTTTTGATTTCTCTACCCTCTATACTACCTTACCACATAATCTTATAAGGGAAAAATTCAGACATCTTATTCAATGGGCATTCAAAAAATCCGATTGTGAATATATATGTTCTAATTCCTTTAAAACTCATTTTAGTAATACAAAACAAAAGAATTAAACTAATTGGACTTAATTGTTTTGATATGATTTCAGCACTTGAATTTTTACTTGACAATATATTCATTCGTTTCGGTAACTGTATTTATCGCCAGGTCATAGGAATTCCTATGGGTACCAATTGTGCACCACTTATAGCTGACCTCTTTTTGTACTGCTACGAATCTCAGTTTATGACCAACATCAGCAAAGACCCATCTAAACAGCATTTAATTGAAAAGTTAAACAACACTTTCCGATATTTGGATGATATTATGACGATTCAATACGTATTATAAGGACATCTACCCTAAAGAACTTACTATGAATAAAGCCAATTCTGATAATCATCCATCAATTTTGATATAACGAATGGTAAATTAGATACTAAAATTTACGATAAAAGGGACGATTTTTCTTTTCCCATAGTTAATTATCCATTTCTGGATGGCGATGTTCCATTTGCGCCATCATATGGTGTTTTCATTTCTCAACTTGTTCGATTTGCTCGAGTATGTAATAACGTTTGCGATTTTAATGAACGGAATCTTTTCATAACTGAAAAACTATTACGTCAGGGTTTTCGTTATCACAAACTAGTTAAAACCTTTACTAAATTTTATCAACGATATAAAGACTTAGTTCATAAATATAATGCAACCTGTAAACATCTAATCAAGGCTGGTATTTCACAGCCTTTATTTTACGGTAATGTTTTACATAAGAGTAAAAAATACTTAAACTCGCCTAACAAACTTATAAAACCTTGAAATCGTCTAATTCATAAGGGTTATAAAGTCATTACGTATGGCCTTCTTTGATATTAACATTGATTTTTTGATAGGGTCTTTGCATTTTAACTAAACACATTCTAAATTTCTAAAATCTGTATTGCATGGACACGGGTTATGTATTCCGGTATATGCATGAAATCATTATGCTAAACTCCTCACAGGAAGGGATCTTGGTGGAAGCTGTATACTGAGGGTACATAACTTACTTTGTCAGTTGGTAATGGGTCTGGAGCTGGCATGTCAGTTTAACTGCTAGTAGTCTCCTGTGATTTCATGTTTATGTCCGTATATTTAGTTCTTTCAGTTTCATTTTTCACAATTGACTCAGTCCTGTTGCCAACTAAATTTTACTGTTGTTACGCTTGTTTTTTTATTTATCACATTGGCTGTAGGGGGAAGGTTTGGGCCCAATAAAACTAGTTTAACCACGCCGCAACAGGTTTGCGCCTGTCCTAAGTCAGGAAATTTATTAAGCCTTTGTGTGTCTTGTCTTTTTTCTAGTTCGTTTACTTTATGTCTAGGAGTCTAGCATGATGTTTATTTCGCTGAACTTGATTACTCTTTATTCAGGTGCCGACTCCGACCTGCCATTGGGTGTAGGGTTTTCTCGCCGTTCATTGAAGCTCCCCTTTGGGTCGTTGTCTCTTTGACACATTCCCCGTTTCCTTTCTTTTTTCTATATATATATATAAGTATATAAATTTCGAGACACGCTATATCCATGACTTTGTACATGTGAATGCGGGATTGTCAACAAGCATAAAATTGACTTACAATCGCTGTTTTTCGTTGCACGACAAAAAGACTTACAGGAGACAATCACAACACATAAACAACCGTAAGAAGTAAGAAAACTTGGCATAATAAAATCAAGAAATTTGGGCACAATAAACGGGTGGTCAGAAAAACAATTTGACATTACAAAAAATAACTAGAGGCTCAAAACTGAGCCTGTATCGCTCACCTGACAAAATGCTTCTATGTCATGCATGACCAGATAATGATATTTTTTCCAATTGGGTCTTGTGTTCTGGATTGGCAGTTGTGCTTTTTGTCAGATCCTTTTGAATGAGTAATCTTTGCAGAGGACCTATACACTATTTCTGTAAAATTTGGTTGAATATGCTTCAGTGGTTTCAGCAGAAAAGATAAAATATTATTATCCCATAAAGTCCGATGTTGAAATAGGTTCCATGCTGGCAGACATGTTTTTTGACGGATCGTCCTCTCGTCCGAACGAAATGAGCAATTTATGTTAAGGACATTCCGTACATCATTTCCGTAAAATTATTTGCTTCAATCTGCTTCAGTGGTTTCAAACGGGAAAGATGGAAATGTGATGTTTCACATAGGGTTCAATGTTAAACCTAAGTTCAGCGCTGATGGCCATGTTTTTGTCGGATCAAAACAAAATGAGCAACCTTTGTACATGACCATCCGTACATCACTCCTATTAAGTTTGGTTGAATTTGCAAAAGCTATTTTAGAGTAGGAAATGAAAATGTGATTTGTCCAATAGGGCCCAATGTTAAATCTAAGTTCCACGGTAGCGGGCCATGTTTTTCGTCGGATCGAAACGAAATGAACAATCTTTGTAAAGGACCTTCCATACATCATTCTTGTAAAGTTTGGTTGAATTTACTTCAGTCGTTTCAGAAGAGAAGAGAAAATGTGATTTTCCTATAGTGTCCAATATTAAAATATGTTCTGTGTTGGCAGCCATTTTTTTTGTTGGGTCAAACTGAAATGATCAATCTTCATAAAGGACATTATGTACATCATTCATGTAAAGTTTGGTTGAATTTGCATCAGCCACCAGAGGAGAACATGAAAATGTGATTTTTCCCTTAGGATCCAATGTTAGACCTAAGTTCAGCACTGGCGGCCATCTTTTTTTTTTATGTCGGATAGGAAACAAATGAGCAATCTTTGTACAGGGCTATCCTTACAGGATTCCTGTGACGTTTGGTTAAATTTGCTGCAATGCTTTCATGGGAGAAGAAAATGTGATTTTCCTGTAGGTTCCAATGTTAAACTATGTTTCGTGCTGTCGGTCATGTTTTTTTTTATCGGATCGGAGCGAAATAATCAATTTTTAAAGGATCTTTAGTACATCATTCCTGTAAAGTTTGGTTGAATCAGTTGCTTCAATCGATTTAGAAGAGAAGATAACTAGAGGCTCAGGGATTGAGCCTGAATCGTTCACCTGACAAAATGCTTCTAATATAAGCCATGTCTTTACTGGTGACAATTTTGTTTCCTTGGGGTTTGATGTAAAATCAAAGTTCAAAACTAGAGGCTCAGTGATTGAGCCTGTAAAGTTTGGTTGAATTTGTTTCATTGGTTTCGGAGGAGAAAATGAAAATGTGATTTTTCTCACAGGGTCCAACGTTTTGTCGAATCATATTGAAATGAGCAATCTTTGTATAGGACATCCCATACATCATTCCTGTTAACTTTGGTTGAATTCGCTTGTGCGGTTTCAGAATAAACGGAAGAACGTTTGTTTTTTCACATAGGGTAAAATGTTTACTCTAAGTTCAACGCTAGTGGCCGTGTTTTTTTATAACCTTTGTAAAGAACCTTCCATACATTATTCATGTAAAGTTTTGTTAAAGTTACTTCAGTGGTTTCTGAGGATAAGATGAAAATGTGATGTTTCACATAGGGTCTAATGTTAAACCTAAGTTCAGTGCTGGTGACCATGCTTTTTGTCGAATCGGAAAGATATTGGCAACCTTGGTGATGAACCTTCCATACATATTTCCAAAAGATCGAATTTTCTTCGGAGGAGAATAAAATGTGATTTTTTCCAATAGAGTCCAATGTTAAACCTAAGTTCAGTGCCGGTGGCCATGTTTTTAGTCGGATAACAATGAAATGAGCAATCTCTGTTCAGAACTTTCCATACATTATTCTTATAAAGTTTGGTTGAATCGGCTTCTAAGGAGAAGATGAAAATTTGATTTTTCCCATAGAGTCCAATGTTAAACCTAGGTTTCGCGCTGGCGAACATGTTTTTGTGTCGGATCTGAACGTATAAGCAATCTTTTAAAGGACCTTCCATGCATCATCCTTGTAAAGTCTGGTTGAATTTGCTTCAGTGATTTCAGGGACTGAGATGAATATGTGAAAAACTAAGATCATTGAGGCTTTTTATATGTTCTGGACAATTAAGAATTAAATTACACCAAAATAACACGAGAACGTTTTTTAGTGTCTCGTTAATTTTATGTCCAGAAAAAAATATAAAAGAAAAATCCATCGATATAGCCGGACCTCGCCGTGTCAAAATCCTGTTGGGCACAGCAGAAAAGAGTTTAAATCAAGACCTAGCTGACTTTGTTCTCCCGGAACACTGATGTCTCTACTGTGGGTGTCTGTTAATGTGGTTGTTGCGTTAGATAAATTATTTTGAAAGTTGATGACTCATAATTGGGGTCCACAAATTTACAAATATGTTAACATAGTCCGTCATTTGTTCATGCTGGCATATGCCTTTATTTTCTGCTGTTGTTGCTTCCGACTCATCACGAAGTCCTGTGTATACTTCCAAATATTCCTTTCAAAACTGACAGAGCTATTAAGAATTTGTGCTTCAAACTCAATTCAGAAAGGCCAGGTTTTTTTCGGTTTCTTGTTCCCAAGTTCCATTAATTGTCCTGGAAACAAGTTCTCATGCATTATCAGCCGTCCCTAGAAATGTCCCCAAAAGCAATTTTCGCTTCTCGGTCTGTTTCTCAACAAATCCCTTTCTACAGATGAACATATATATAGACATGTTTATTTTACACTCCTTAAATCTGAAGACGTATATCCAAACATCCACAAACATAACACATGTTGTCAAATAGGCCTCGTAAATCATGTTATCTGATATGTTACATAATGATTTAAGAAAGAACACTAGAACAAAAAACGCGTGAAGAGTCAGATGAGGGGTAACGATCAGCAATATTTTAACTATGGAGCGTAACTCTTTGCGTTTAAACTCAGTGTTATAGATTTTTCCTAGGGATCGAATTTTTAAAAACATGCAACTGTAAGCATACAGAATTGCACAAAAACGTAATGCTCTGATAAAAACGAGGATCAATGGAAATGTTTCTTTTTGCGACATGCGAATTTCACAACTAAAATTTTCTGCATATTTAAGTTCGAAATGAAGAGTCATATAGTGGCTAGTACTAATCCAACTGTCCACAATACTACACAAATGATAATAAACAATCTCTTGTCAATTTTCGATGTATATTTCAAGGGGTAGCCATGAATAAACTTATATACATATCTAAAGCTATTGCCGACACAAAGAATGCCGAAACGTTAAAAATACATGTTGTTAAAAATACATCCAGATCACACAGAACTTTTTTATTTCCTATATTACATCTCATCACTGCTCGGATGAATCCCCAAAGTCCAGCTATAGTGTCAATGGTGCATAAATTTATCACCAAAATTACAACAGATTTTCGCACTAATTTGCATTTACACATAAGAAATATAGCGAATACGTGTTCCAGTATTATGATAAATGATCCTAAAATTTTCATCACAACTCCTGTAGGGTTGTTTCCTGCCCAGAGAGAGTCTGTTTCGTTCATTCTTATTTTCTACCATTACTTAATAGAACAACTACCCCCAGTCGAAAAGCAAACTCGAGAATGGCGTCTCTGGTAAAACCACGGTCACGTGACAATATTTTGAAAATGTCGACATTTTCATCATTCGTAAACACTGTAGAAGAAAGACCTCGTTTAAATACATATTGTATGTAATCAGAACGCCGTGATTTGTATTGTCTTCCTTCATTATTTCTCTCGCTATTTCTTTCTTCAATTCTTGTAAAACATGCAGACAATTATTAAATATTTAACGTTTTACCAGGTGACCCCTCGCTGGAATTCGCCGTAGCACTTTAGAAAAATGCAAATATATTTAGTTCTATGAAGAGTGACAAACAAAGACTTCACACGGTGATGTGTTATCCATTTCTTGATCGAAATATTTTTCTTGTATATGTTTTTATTCGTTAATATAGGATTCTGTCACCTTTTTGTAGCGAAAAATTGCCGATCAGGGAAGATAACTCTAGATTATTGACAATGTTGAACGNTTAGGGTGACGTAATTTCCAGCTAAGACGGCATTTCTTATTGGCTGAGGGTGCTATATCACTAATGCATATTCAATTTTATGTCCTAATATAGAATTCTGTCAGCTTTTTCATTGGGCGAAAAATGTAAACAAACCGAACCTCGTGTTTTTACACATTTTGGAATGCACGATTCGATACTCGTTTTTGGCTAATATTAGCCGTTGTTGCGTGTTTCACATAACCAGTCATTGCAAAAAATATATAAATATAATCAGGAAATCATGTTTTTATCATATTTTTATCTATTTAATATAATAATTTACGATTATCTGACAACGGTATGAATGGAAAAATTTTGCGGGCTTTTTTAAAGCGCCACCTATTGACATTTTTGTGATTACCTTCCCCTGACCTCGTTGTTTTACAAACAATAGCTGTAACGGTCAAATCGTGGGTTTGCTGTTCGACTGCCCGAATTGTTATGGTTTAACATTTCTCGTACGCTACTGTACACGCTTGGCAGAAATTAACATAGGTATTAATTAATAATATTATAAATAATCCAATAATGCGAACAGTCTCTTACCAAATTAGATATAGGTTGTTTACACCACATTATGAATCCTGACACCCTATCTAGTATATCAAACAAAAGTGTCAGATTGATTTGTTTTTGTTTGTTTGTTTTGTTTTTGCTTTTGTTTTTTTTAGTTTCTATTTTATTTAATTTTTTTTCAGTTTATGGGAGTATGAGGCTGAGAAAATTAGTCATAAGAATGCAAACGGTTGCCTTTTATAGAGCAGAATAAACAAAAAAGTATTAAAATTTATGTAAGAATTTTTTACAAGACCTCAAATTTTTTGTCAAGTTTCACAACATATTGCATTCAAATAATCAAGAATCAGTCTGATAATTAAATAATGATTGAAAAAATACACACGATAATCAAATAATAACAACATAAAAGGCCGTCAGACGGCTGAGGAATCTAGTCCCATGGCCCCAGCAAGTAAAAAAAAAGCCGCCAGACGGGAGAGGAATCTGGTCCCCTACAGCCCAGCATGTCGAAAAAAGGACGTCAGACGGCAGAGGAATCTGGTCCAACTTCCCCAGCAATAAAAAAAAACACCATCAGATGACAGAGGAATTTCGGAGTAACCAGCCAGGTGCCCGTCAGGACTGTGCATCCCCGTCTGCAAAGTGCGAATCGAAAGGGATATTATTACTGTAGAAACCCCGATTTGCACTTGTGAGACAAAGGCGCGATATTTTTTTAATAATAACGCATTTGCACATCTGGTGTACTGCATGCAAGTATTGCTGAATTGTTACTATGAATGTTTTTCCGTGATATACTTCGAAAATTGTCTGTATGCTTTATTTTTAATTGTTTATTATTATTATTATTATCATTATTATTATCATTATTATTATTATTATTATTAGTAGTAGTAGTAGTAGTTGAGTACATGCTAAATTGATTTTAGATCTATAATGGGTACTAAAATCATACATTTGTTTAATGACATCGCGTTACCATTTCCTAGTTAATATCAACTTGATGTATGAAACAGTTTTCAAGCATTAAAAATTGACAACATTATCCCATACTGTCCTATGTTAAACTATGCTTCCGAGTGGCGGCCATCTTGGATGAGATGTGAACCTGTTGAACGAATGTAGAAATTGTAGTTCTTGATAAGCTTAACACTTAAATTTGCTAGTTCAAACCTAACCTCTATCTCAAATCATTTTTGAAATATACGACATTTAATGTATCAAATTATGAAAATTTTACAAATTAAGGGCAATAACTCCTATTTTGATATTTAGATTATCTTCAGAATTTCTAGCTAGGTAGAGATTTTTTTATTGCAATTATAAATTGACTTCTATCTGTTATGATTTTTTTTTCAAACAAAAAATAAATACATTAAAAAATTGAAAATTTTACGAAAAAAGGCAATAACTCCAAGACGGGTTTTGGAATTTACTTCAATATTGCAGGGCTGGTAGATCTTGCCATGCTGATCATTTTTGCCCATGTCAGATTTTCCAATATCTTTAACTGATGGGTTTTAGCTTATTTGCAAAAACAGCAATTTACCCCTTATGTTCTATTTTAGCAACAGTGGCCATGTTTGGACTTCACAATTTTGAAACTGCATACCCTGGTGACGCTTCAGGCCAAGTTTGGTTACAATTGGCTTAGCAGTTTCAGAGGAGAAGATTTCTGAAATTGTTGACGGACGACGAACGCAAATTGATGGTAAAAGTTCACATGGCCTTTAGGACAGGTGAGCTAAAAATGTTTAGCAAAAATGAGCATTTTTCATAATACTTGTAATATATATTTTTAACATAACAAATACAACACAAAACAACCCAAACTGACCTCTGCTCTTATATAAATAAAATTCCATTTTATGGTTTTAAAACTTGAATATTACAAAATTCAATATTTAGTGGGTGGCACAGGGTTATTTTCGTGCAGCGCGTTTGCCGTTTTTTATTTCACGTGTTGCCGTGTTGGAGGGTCTTTATTTGCCGTGTTTCGTGAAACCGAAAAAGGGCATCGTGCAAGTCAAATTCTAATTTTTCGTTCCTCGTGTTGTGACATTTTATTTCTCGTATGCCCGTGCACGGTACCCCCCCCCCTGTATGACCCCCTATTTAATTGATCGTAGATTGTTGATTCCACTCTGGTCACATAACTGTATTATGTACAAATTATTAATTATTTGTTTTTCATTACCCCACGTGTTAATGTCAATAGAATAATAAGATTATGTAATGGTGCTAAAATAAGTGAAATATATTAAACTAAAATCTTGAAACATAATAAATTAAAATTAATCAAAATTGGATTGAAATGAACTTTAGAGTAAAAAATAATAAGTTAATTTTACATGATAATTAGTCTGTAAATAAATAAGTAATCTAGACGAATTAATGTTGCGGTTTAGAAATTTATCTTGTGTAATAACTGTGTAAAAAGTCCGAGATAAAAGACCCCAAATAATTGAATTTACACAAATATCCATTAGGATTAATATGACATATTTGAGTTATTAAATAATTTATCCCCTTTAGTAAGTTTTCTGTGTACTTTGAAATAGGTGTTAATTGACAGGTGTTTTAGGTAAATAAGTTTTGATAATTAAAAAGACTAAATTTGATTTACTTTAATCAACCGATCGGAATGCAGATCTGGTAATAATTCGGCACCTTACAGCACGTGACATTAAGTTTCTCAACGGATTGCAAAAGTCCGAAAAATCACTTGTTAGGTTCGCCGAAATAAAAGATCGATTCTATATTTTGTTATTACCAAGTGTGTATCTATTTAAATTATTTTATTAGTAAATTTTGAATAATAATATTTAAATATTGTATTTTAAATAGCTAGAAAATTAATAAATATATTTTAAAGGTTTTTTATTCATAAAGTAATAAAGTTAAATAGTTAATTAATAAAGTAATACAGATAATTCATAAACATAAATAAAATATTTCCAGTAATGTTAATGAATAAAGATTTGAATTTAGATTGGTTTAAGTTTGATATTTTTCTGTACACTTCTATATATCCAGACTAAACTAATCGATCACGTATCAATAAAAATCGAACGATAATCGATTGACTAGTTCAACTAATCGAACATTTATCGATCAAACTCTCTGAGGAGTTTGATCGATGATTTTGATTAGAAATTTTTGATCGATAAGTGATCACTGAAATTTTCCTTTAACTTTGGACAGTGTTTAGTACATTCAGTAACCGTTATGTTGACTGAATAGTCAAAATATGATAAAACAATTCAGATGGCTTATGTTAATGCAGTGTAATTAAACAACTGATCATTAATCAATCAGAAATCGATCACAAATTTCTAATCAAAATCATCGGTCAAACTCCACAGAGAGTTTGATCGATAAATGTTCGATAAGTCGAACTAATCAATCGATTGCTGTTCGATTTTTATTGGTAAGTGATCGATTATGAATTTGATCGATTAGCTAAGTCTGGATCAATCTATCTATCTATTGACTTGTTGTTTGGTTCGCCGAAATAAAAGATCGATTCTATATTTTGTTATTACCAGGTCCCAGCCTCGAAAGACCGCATCAGCTGCTATCTACCAGTGCATAGCTAGTTACCCCAGAAAAAACAAATAATGTAACTAGAATCCGAAAATTCGTATAGCCCGCTATGTGTTGGGAACGGGGAGACAAGAACAATGCAATCCCGTCTCTCCCCCTTTACCTACACATCAATTTTCAACATAACAATTATATTAACTTAACCACTATGGCCTGGGCTACACCTTACCTCGACGGCATGATTGAATTTTGTTGAGGGTCCTCATGGGGGGGGGTCCTAGGAATCAAATAATCATTAAATTTTTGCCTTGGTAATAAAATAATCATTAAATTTTTACCTTGGTAATCAATAAATTTATGGCTTAGTAATAAAAGAATATATAAAAATGCAAGCTAATAATCAAATAATCATTAAATAAATGCTTTCCTAATCAAATAATCATTAAAAAATACCCTGATAATCAGGTTGACGGGTCTCTTTGTTGTATCATTCAACCTACCACTTGGAATATAAACAATATACAAGATCAGACTCTAAAAATATCTATTTCCGATTAAAAAAAAAATTATGGTATTTTCATTTAATTATTATTTTCTCTTTTTTGTAATCTTTTTAAGATTACTGTCAAAAGAGTTATATTTTATGAAGTAAGTGAGAGCCGAACCGTCAATCTAAAACGAATAATAAAAGCACAATGCCAACATCGAAAAAAACAACAACAACGAAACAGAGACACAACATGAGTATGGCACAGAAAAGAAAGATGAAGACACACACACACACACACACACACACAAAGATGAACAGCATGGACCCAATAAAAATCCATGGGTGATATCAGGTGCACCGGTAGAGTAAGCATCTCCCGTTTCTTATAAAATACCCGCCACGTTGAACATGTCAAATTCGGTGGTAAGGTCAAACCCGCTAGAGGAAACAACAATTAAGCTTTTAAAGGGAAAGATTTGTTATCACCTGAGAAACATATATCCCATAGCGGTCCACAAGATGGTGATGTCTACCGTAAAACTTCTGGAGGGATGACTTCAAGTTTTAGGTAACATACCCTTGCTTAAGTAGTCTATTTGTGAGCAACCGGGCTCTATCATAGAAGTTACTGTATCTACCACAGGCCCTTGAATAGAGAAAAAATCAATAGAGAATGAGCTAGGATATGTAAACTCCGTATGCTGGCGCTGTTGGGATGTTGCTACAAAGAAAAGGGAAGTTGATTATTGGAAAAGTGAAGTCATGGCGTTTGTAATTCCGAAAACATTAAGGTCATATCTGTCGACTTAGTACAAAAAACCCAAAACAAAAACAAAACAAAAACAAAAAAGAGAAAAAACAAAAAAACAAAAAACAAAAAAAACAAAAAAAAAACAAAAAACAAAAACAAAAAACAAAGAGAGAGAGAGAGAGAGAGAGAGAGAGAGCAACGTCTAAAAATATTTTAAACAATGTGTTAACTGTTTGAAAGCTATATTATACAGAAGTCTTCAATGATATCCACTGGACATGTTGCCGTGTAGTTAAGAGACTGCAATTCACTCATGTTACCTGGCGTTGAATAAGTACCATCTGTTGAAATATTTGGCTACGAAAGTGCTATTTAGCTTAGCATATCTTGATCCTGGTTTCAATGCAATTTAATACCGGTATAGACACTTACCTTGGCTAATGATCACCAGTCTTGGGCAGTTAATCTTAATGTGTGTAGGTTCGTTCAACGCTTTTAGATAAGTTGTGCATAAGTGAGAAATAAATTAACGAGAGCTGAAAAAATATGTCTGTAAATTTTACTCTATATAATGTATTTAAACCGGAACAGTCATTACAACTATTTTCTTCCGTTTGTTAGTGATTTGCCGGACTTTAAAGCATGTCAATTTTAAAATTGTTTTCAAGATTCAAGATTCAAGATTTCTATTTACTCAAGACAGATTACACTGTAACGTGAGAATTGAAAGTAAACAATGCATGTAATAGATCTAATAAACAATACAGAAAATTCTTTAGGACAAAATTAATAATAATACAATGTGAATGAAACAATGATAAAAATTGTATATCATCCTAATATAATAATATATAATTAACACAACAAAATATTATAAGGGTAATGGTTCTAATAAACATTATAATAAATGTACAATTTTGTTTAGAAATATTGATACGTTATCCAATACCCTTTCGTTGCACAATGATAACATACCTTTCAATTTTGTCTCGGATGGATTTTCGTAATAGTAACGGGGAATATATTTGTTCCTTTCTATTTTGATTGCCTCGTGTTGACATATAAATAAATAGTGAAATTCAGAGATGGATTAACGTTGCCCATTACAAGATGACATCATGTCATCTGACGTCATCTTGTAATGGGCAACGTAAAATGCTCATAATACGAACGTAGTATAGTTGATACTTGCAGACTGAATATTATGCAGTCTGAACTATTCATGAGCGGATACCTCGCGCTTTCCGTAAGATACCACTCGGTACCTTGACGCAAAGTATAAATTTTGTAATCGATGACTAACGACATGACTATATATACCAAAAACAAAAACAAAAAACAAAAAAGATTGGTACGCACTTCAGTTTCGGTATTTAGATACAATCAATCAGTTCCGGTTATCAACCTGTGGTAGAAACGGCCATATCGACTTATCTTTCTTTAAATTCTGGGTTTTTAAAATTGACAAATAATTATTACATTTTCAAGGATTTGTACTATACAAATCCTTGCATTTTTGATATCATAATTTCAATTTTTGTACTTAATCTAGTAAAAAATATAAATATTGCTAAATATAACAATTTATAGATATAATGGTCCTAAATTTCCTAATTTTGTTATTTCAAAATTCTATTTAAAGTTTCTATATGTTAAATTTAATTATAATATATTTAGTATTTCCACATGCGATGTGTATGGTGATAACCGAAAGTCAAGGGTGTTGTTGCACCACTGGACAGAAGAGTTCCAATTTAGGAAAAGATAAGAAACTTCAGTTTTGAAAAGGGCTATAAAAGCATCACTTTGTTGAATGCCTTTTGGATTGGTATAAGAGGGCATGAATGCCCTTAATCGTTAACCGTCGTCAAATGCCACTTCTCAGCCACCATTAACGTCGAGTGGGTCAAGATTTTACCGTCAATAGTCCGCATAAATTCCGCGTGAAATTACTTGAATTTTGTACTGTTATCCTTATTTGGAATGAAAAAAGAACATATCATCATTCGTCAAAACATATCTTTGTAGAAATATCTGCAAAATGTATCGTGAAGCAGGCATACATATTATCGTTGACGTTATTTTGCTTATTCTTTTACTCATTCCTACCCTCATATAATAAAACGATCCTCGGTACTTTAGAGATCCTTCTATATTTTTAGATCATGAAAATGACGATATTTCCATGAGTTCAAATGTTAAAATGGCATCGGATCTGCGATGTTGGCCATGTTTTTGTCGAGTCAGAATTAATTCATTAATTTTTATAAAAGACCTCACATACAAATACATCATTCCTTTAAAGTTTGTTTAACTAGATTTGATTCTCCGAAAGGGCCTAGAGCTTCACTATGTATGTTCTGCACTGGCGGATTTGATTTTTGGGTCCGAACTGAACGAGGTCTCTTTATAAAGGACCATAACACACCACTCCAGTAAGTTTTATATAAATTAATTTGATGAGTTCAAATCGTTTTTTTTTTTTCAAATCAGGGTCTAAAGTTGTTATGTTCAGCGTTGGTGACCAAGTTGTTTATCAGATCATATCATATCATTTTGTACAGTACCTAAAATGCATCCGGTACCTGCAAAGTCTGGCTGAATTCTTTGGTTTCAGACTGGGACTTATGTAACTAACTTAGTAATATTCCAGGGTTATATTCGTCTCCGTTTCAGAGGAGATAATAAAAAATGTATGAAAAACCATCGGATGGACGGAGTCAAGATTTCAAGATTTTTTCAAGATTTTATTGAAAGCAATTGTGTTATATGAGGACATAACACATATAAACAGTGTGACATGTCGGAATACCAAGTTATGGCATTATGGCTCACACTAACCCTCGGGTCGAATGAGCTAAAATGAATAAACAAAAATTTGAATTCCATATTTTCTTTCTTACCACAAATTAATAATTAGAGGTGGCAAAGAAAAAATTATTACACAAAGCTTTTTTTTTGGTTTTAAAGAAAAAAAAATGATATATAGGGAATAATACATGCCAAAATCTGTATCAGATGCCATATCAACCATAGAATCCAATATCACCTAGAGGGCCGAATGCCCGAGGGGTGATGTTGGTCGAGGGTTGATATGATATCTGATACAGATTTTGCCATGTATTATACGCTTTATCATATATTTCAACAGCTGAAAGGGTCCCTGCATTTTGTTTCATTTGCAACGATTAGACATAATATTGTATGACCAATCAATTAGTGTTTGCTCACATAAATACTGTTTTTACAAATCAAATATACAGTCTATGGATATAAGTATTCTAAAAATACAGATTTCTTTAAAAATTTAAGCCGTTGAAGTCATTTATGATGTTTTTTGTCGAAAATTATATTCCTTTGATATAATCATAAAGTGGAAAATTAACGATATCACTTTTGATCACTTTTTCAATCTATTTAAATCTCAATAAAATAAAGATAATGTGCACAAAGGCCGAATAGAATAAATAAATTAAAAAAAACTCTCTGAATCTTTTGAAATATAGTCTCATTGAAAAAAAATGCATACAATAATTTTTCGAAGACTGCTGCTCAGAGTACTCTTAAATTATCTATTCCGAATATTTTTCATCCAAGACTATACCTTCATTATAAAAAGCTATTATTTTAAAAGTTTTCGGGTATATTTTCCCTGTCTGCGCATTAAAATATTAAAATCGTTTGTTTGCTTTCAAGATTTTTCCACGCATTCAATGTGTCCCTTTTAAATTTCAAGTTTATTAACTTCACAGATGCCGCTGTCGTCTGCTTCTTTTTGAAGCGGATGTCACCCGAGGTTTTCCGATTTATGACGTCATGTTCCGAATAGGGGTGTGATACAGGGTATGCGATACGGATTTTGCCATGCGATACGGGGGTGACTTCATCAATGGTGACATAGGATAGACCTCACTTTCTGTATCACATATTCAAAACTTATGTAATATTAACTAAATATAGGATAAATCCATTAATAAAAAGCTTATTTTCAGTATGAAATAGTAAAAAAATATTTCCTGAAATAAAAAATATGAGAATAATTTCTGATATCAAAGAATATAAATTATTTTTCTGATGACAGAGTTCATTTCTTAATATTGATTTTCAAATAAAAAATCGCCTTTTTTATTTTTGATATCATAAAATATATCTGGAATTTCTTATTAAAAAGGCACATGTGATATAAAAAATGAGTTATTTTTTGTATTGTAATATCGTTCAAAAACACTTTAGTACTTATGTTGATGATTGTTATTTGTCTTGTCGTCTTTAAATAAAAATCAATTTCTACGGAAGCATATTGATGCCACTTTAAAGAA
Organism: Modiolus philippinarum; assembly: GCA_002080025.1. Lineage (NCBI taxonomy): Eukaryota > Metazoa > Mollusca > Bivalvia > Mytilida > Modiolidae > Modiolus > Modiolus philippinarum. The sequence continues at coordinate 325,783 of MJUU01060513.1, forward strand.
AAAAATATCTCGTAAATATGAGATAATATATCATAATCATGAGATGATTATCTAAAAATTATGAAATAGCATCTTATGATTATAGGATGTTATTTCATAATCATGAGATATTATCTCATAATTATGAGATAACAAGTCATAACAATGAAATAAATATTTCATAGTTATGAGATACTATCTCATAATTATGAGATATAATCTCAAAATTTTGAGATAATTATCTTATTATTATTATCTCATAATAATGAGATATCTATTTCATAATTATGAGATATCATTTCATAATTATAAAATACTATTTTGTGAAATAATATCTTACGAGATTATGTACAGTTCCGTTCGTTTCAGTCTTTGCCATTTTACTTCCAGAACGCTGGTTATCAGATATTTCTGATTTTTTTTTAGTCGTCTCTGTGTTTGAAAGATTCGAAAAATCATCACAACCTTCAAAGAGCTAATTGAACATTGAAGAAAGAAAGGAAACGTTTCGACATCGAAATATTTCCGAAGCAGATGAAATGTCGAAGAGCAACTACGAGATAAGTAGAGCTCTCGTTAAGCGGTTAGATGGAACAATTTCCTTGTCACAGATTAGCGCAAATGAATGCAAAAACGCAACAAGCAAAACTGTGAAAGTTCTTGACGAAGAAACGTACACAAAGGTACTGCTTCAGTCTTCTTAAAAACATAAAAGATCTTATGCAGATAAAACGTCGTTTTCGAGATCCCTTCATTCCCGGAATGACGTAATATCTTTTATGACGTTCCCGGCGTTTTCAGGTTCACTCACATTTCCGGTTGATTGCATTTCCAACACACACAACGTTAATGCGTCTCAGAAAGCCTGCCTAATTTGTTACATAAGGGAATTTTACTTTCCCCGTGAAGATGAGTATTTGTTCTAAATGACGCGATTTTTATTTGCACTTTTTAAAAAAAAAAAATTTCCAGTTCAATCGACGCATATGCCACGAATATTGAAGTTCACTTCCAAACATAAAAATCTTGTATATCCTGCAGACAGTCCAGTCATGTTACTTCTGTTCATAACTTCAAGCTTCATAATAAAATAGAATGAAAAAAATACGACTTTTTACAACGTCATATTAGTGGAACTTGTCAAATAAGATATTGTTATTTACAACAAGTATGAAGCGGAAGACGTCAAGCACCGCAACGTCACTATTATCACGTGACAAAGTGCTAAAATAAGTATGTTGTCCCGTAGTGGATCTTTATCTCGAAAACGACGTAATAAAACAGATAGTACAGACTAGACCTATTCTTTTCCCCTTTCATACTTATTTAACCCTTTAATTGTTTTCGTTTTGAATTTGGATTTTGTTCTTCATAGTGTTTGAAATTGCAATATCTTTGATTTTTAAAATCTAAACTTCAGC
>MJUU01060513.1:343126-360019 GCA_002080025.1 Modiolus philippinarum
GCTGATAGACGAAGATAGTAATTTCTTCATTTCATTTCAAGTTTCGTTTTTTTGTGGGTTGGAAATGTTCCTCGTGGATTTCTTTGTTAGTTGAAAACGATTTTTTACCCATATGTTGAATAAAAACGTAAAGTTCGTTGGTAGAAAATATCTGTCCCTTGCTCCAACGTTGAATGATGTCGTTTTTCCTCCGGTTGACCCCAGATGACCTCGTCTAAATGACGAGTCAAATCCGGATTGAAAACGATGTGCAACCCATGTATTCATTTGGAAATTACCGGGTTGCGCATTTGCGGGATCGCTCATTATTTTAGCCAAACGAGGAGGAATCTGGTACAAAACTGGTTCCAAGACGCTGATAAGACGAAGATAGTAGTTTCCTTATTTCCATTCATGACAAGTTTCTTTTTTTGTGGGTTCGAAATGTTCCTCGTGGATTTCTTTGTTTGTTGAAAACGATTTTTAACCCATATGTTGAATAAAAACGTAAGATTCGTTGGTAGAAAATATCTGTCCCTTGCTCCAATATTGGATTACGTCATTTTTCCTCCTGGTGACCCCAGTTGTCTTCGTCTAAATGACGAGTCAAATTTGGAATGGAAAAGATGCGCAACCCATGTATTAATTTACCTTGGATATGCATGCATCTATGATGATAGGTCAGTATCCTAGTACGTTTGGTCTTCTTGACCTATATTTCCGCTTGATTGCCTTATATATTTAAGTTTATGGACGAGTTCAGATCTCAGTCACTATTTAAAGCAGGATCATATATTGTTGCATATGCATGTGTTTCTTAAAGTATGTCAGCATTCAAGGAAATGTTACTATGACAATGTGCGAATTTTGTATTCGTTGATTACCCATGTTTATACGTGTATTATCGTACATATTTCTTCGTATGTATATTGTCATACGTGTATCGCTAGGTGTGTGTGTTTTTTTTTTAGTTACCGGATGTTGTATTGAGCGTTGTTTGATGCATTATAGTGGTTTGTTTTATGATACAACACATTGTGTTGGTGCAATTTCATGTGTGTGTGGAAAAGGGGGGAGGGTCCGTCCGTAACACATTTTCGTTGCATATATCTCATCAATGGTTAAAGATACTGATATGAAATTGTATCAAAAGCTTTGAGTGATCATGCCATATCGTATGATTTGTTTTCATGCATATTGCATCACTATTTATTGTTTACAGACTTAACTTAAATTTTATCAGAAGCTTTTGTTAATCATGCCATATTGTGGGATGTGTTTTCAAACCTATGGAGATACTACTTCCTGTTTAATGACTAAGTCAATTTTTTACTCTTGTAGCTTTTTTTTCTGTAGTATTATTTGATACGAAATTTTGTCAGAAGCTTTGTTTGATCATAACACATTGTTGGATGAGTTTTCAGACCTGTCCAGATACTTCGTCCTATATTGCGACTACATCACTTAAATTTACTAACCATAATGATTCAGGGGTCAATGAGGAGGGGAATAACTGGTTGCCATTCAGCGGCAGCTCTTATTTACTCTGTGTTGGTACACCTCATACATCAAAATCAGGGTTATACATTTGTGTAAGTATATGAATATGTAGTGTGAATGCTTTAAGATCACGTTCTAAACATATTGAAAATGAAGGATTAAAAATAGAAATCCATCATTAATTGTTTTAATATTTTCCTATTTTAGAGCATTTTGCACAGTTCAAATATCTTTTGCAATATAAGTTCATTTTACTGTTTTCATAAAGTGTTATCTAATATTTTGTTTGTATACCATTTGGAAAGTTTCTCTATTGCTAATGATATTTGGTGAAAAAAAACAGATATTATTGAATCGAAATGAGTAAAGTCTAAAAATTGCAAATTGATATTATTCAGTGCGTTATTATTATATTTTCAAAAAGTTTGTATTGATCCAGAGGTTTTTACGGGTTCTTAAATTTTTCTTTTATAAGGTTCTCTAATGATACTCCAGAAATGAAGATTTTTTTATTTGTCTTAACGGAGTTTGTTGAATGAGCCAGTGAATATTGATTTATATGTGCCGGATCGTGTTTTATTTACAGGTAAAAGAGATCATAGGTGCTAAAGGACAGGACCCTGTATTGGGTCCTATGGTCCCTCCCATTTTTATAATATTTTCTCCATTTTCAGTATATGCCATTTATTTGAGCTATCTTGTACTAATATAACATACATCTATCGTCAATTTCCTATTTTACTATTAATTTATAATGTGCCTTTTGACTTAATTTAGATTTACAGTTAGATTGGAATTAAGGTATTTATTAGATAATTCAAATCTATTTGAATGAAATATTTTCAATAGCAACTTGATTATTTTTGTCCGTTTGTCTCGGGAGGCACCGATATCATTTTGGAGATGATAGGATTTAATATAAAAACATGTTGTGTCATTTTAGCATTTTATTTGTATTTAATTTAAAAGTCATAATTTTGGAATAACATTAGCGACAAAATAACGAAAACCAACAAAGCGACGAATCAAAAATAATTTGCACTGCACAGAGAACTAAATCCAAGTCAAGAGCAAATAAAAATGCAATTTGAAATAATTCAATGCTAAATTGAGATAACTCAGAGCTGTCAAGGGGGTTTGGGCTCCAAGAGTTAGACAAAGGGCATGTAGGGAATAGCCTCAAGATTTTAATTTCAGAGACGCAAAGTGGTGCATTCTGAGACTATTTAAAATGACAAAAACAAGGAATTTGAGACCAAATGTTTCATTAAAAAGGGAAAATAGAAAATTAGTTTTCATATCTGTGATTTCCTTTGAAAAAAAATGTTTTACTTCAGGGCCTGTAGTAGAAAATGAACCAGTATTATGGAAGGATGTGCAGAACAACCCCTAATTTATGGTTTTTCTTATTATGAAAAGGTCGTCTTTCTACTCGAAATCTATTTTTCTCGGAAATTACAAAAGCGTGACATTGAAAGGAGTGAACGTGAGAGCTTGATTTGGTGTTGGAAAGTGTGACTCTCACGCCGAAAGCGTGAGACTTGACAGGTCTGGATCATAACTACATTTAGAAATGGCATATAATATATAACCTTATGTGCATTACATGTGGAAGAAAACATTGGCATTGTTATCATTTTATGTATTTGTTTTGGTTGTTTGTGTATTTTTTTACGAATAAAAGAATTCCCTGTAACCATATTTCAGAATTTCCAGAAAACCTGACATTTAATTGCTGAGTTCATATTGTGAAAAATAATTGATTCAATACTTTTGATAAAATATTCCAAATTTCCCGCCAATAGTTGTATTTCAATATTTTTTCACAAGTTTTATAACATTTACATTAAAAATGCATATAACAAAATAAGATTGACTTCAACGGTCATCTTAAGTATGAGTTCGAAATTGTATTATTTTTGCAGACGATCACGCTGAGCTTGAATAAACCAAAACTATAAATCACATAAAAATATAGAATGCGGCGAAAGAAACATAAAATCTTTTGAGTCAAACGTGCATCCAAAAAGATGGCACTAAAGGTATAGGAACAAAGTTGTCGTCAAACTTGCATAATTTTACAAAAGAAGTCATGTATCTTCGTATGTGTTTAATCATTCGTATATTGCCATACGTGCTGCGGCCATGTGTGTTTTTGATGAGTTACATGCAGATGTTGTATTTATCGTTGTGCGTTCTTTGATTAATGACACAGCGCATTGTTTTGATGAAATTGCATGCAAATTGTATTTTATATTAATTTAAAATTAATTTAATTCAGTCTTAGAATAAGCAATGTTTAGAAGTAGGTGTTTATTTTTTTCATTGATACCTTGGACACAAAAGAGGCCTGTCATGGGTTTCTTTATTACCTGATTATCAGGGCATTTTTTTTATTGATTATTTGATTACGAGGGCATTTATTAGATTATTAGCTTGCATTTTTATATACTTTTTTATTTCTTAGCCAAAAATTTATTGATTACCAAGGTAAAAATTTAATAATTATTTGATTACCAAGGCAAAAATTTAATGATTATTTGATTCTTAGGACCCTCCCATGAGGACCCTCACAAAACATCAAATCGTAAGAAGTATAAAAAAGCACATGTATGTAAGGTACGCACTTATATCTATATTGCGTTATTATAACCTACTGACATCAAATTTAAATAGTTCATCTCTAAAGATTCAAGTTATGCATGAGGTTGAAATCAACACTGAATAGTGTAAGTCTTAAAATTTGTTTAATCATTTTTGCATCCCTGAGAATCAAAATAACTTAAACATTTTTGTCTCTTGATGTAAAATTCACAAAACTGTGTGATACCTTTATTTGTACATTTTTTTCAGTATTGTCTATATATTGACTTCCCGAAAGCTGTTTTTGTACATTCTTTTATTATTATTATTATTATGCCTTCGCGACAACAAGTCAGGGGACATATTGTTTTACCCTCGTCCGTCCGTATGTACCATCTCTGATAGGAAGTATTCCGGAAAACTCTTATAATATTTATGCTACTGTTATTCCGGACAACTCCCCCTAATATTTAAGCTACATTTATTTAACTTTGCAAAGTGATTATGCATGGATTGAAGATGAGCATATTGTCATGGTTTAGATTTTGGCCACAAATTGTGATTTTCAGGGGTAGATGATCTTGACCATTTTATCGAAAGGTGTGTTCTGGAACTGTTATTCCGGACAACTCCTCCTACAACATTTAAGCTACATTTATTTTACTTTGCAAAGTGATTATGCATGGATTGAAGCTGTGCACATGGTCATGGTTTAAATATTGGCAAAAAATTGTGATTTTTAGGGGTAATGTGTATTTGGAATTGTTATTCCGAATAAATCCGCCTACATATTTATGCTGCATTTATTTTACGTTGCATAGTGATTAGGCATGAATTGAAGATGTGCATGTTTCAGGGTTAAGATTTTGACCTAAATTTGTGATTTCGAGGGGTAGTTGAACTTGGCCATTTTATCAAAATGTGTGTTCAGGAACTGGTTCCGGACATCACCTTCCACAATATTAATGATAAACATACATTATTTATTTTTTTCAAAATGTGATGTTGGGGGAGGGGGTGTTGGAATTGGCTATTTTATCTGGACCTGTTATTCCCATTAACTCCTCCCAAAAATATCAGACCTACATTTATTTTACCTTAAACAGGAATTAGGCATTCACTGAATATGTGCTTATTGTTACAATTCTGATTATGGCCTGAATTTATGCATTTTGTGGGGTGTAGGTTGACTTTTTATTGAAATCTGAGCATTTGAAGGGTCGATTCTAGATAACCACTGATTGGTTATATTAATAAGCTGTGGGAGACATGTGAATTCAAGTTCTAGAATTATGCTTATCAGGTACCTAGAAATTAGATGTCCGTAGATGGGGTTTCCGATCACTTTGCGTCCGTTTTCTCTTCGATGTACACCTTCATTTAAAGATGTTTCTATCTGAAAGTCCTGGAGACTATTATAACAAAACTTGCACACAATAGTCCTTAAGTGGTCCATCACAAAGAAAAACTGTTTCTCTGTATCCAAAATCGCCACATGCAGGGAACATAGGTTATCATTGGATCGAATGAGAAAACACATCCAAAGATGTTCCCCTCTAAAATGATGGGTCAATTGGAATTAAATTTGGCCACATTGAGTCTATAAGAATTTCCCTGCAAAAAGTGTTTTTCATGTTCTAACTTTATCAAATATGTCTGGGAGTGAGGAACGAAGTTTAACATTTTTAACTGCAGAGGTACTTTCAAAGATCTAACTCTTTGAACCTACCAAGCAATTTAGCATCATGAAAACTTTCGAATATACAATACAGTCAATTGAAACAAAACCTGGCCACAATAGTCTTTAGTTGGACCTGCAAAAAAGGGGTGTTTAGGTTTGTGTTTTATACAAGATGGCCACCTTCGGGGAATATGCAAAATTGAACCCTCTTAGAAATGTATAGAAACATCTTCAAGTAAGTGTTGAATGCATTTAAGCAAAACATGGCATGAATATTACTTATAAGATGCAGTCTCTCTATTATCTGTAGGGAAAATCGTTTAAAATGGACCCCACAAGGTATTCCTAACATACGAGTAAACATAGTGTATGCTGTTGGTTGTAAACGCTACAAGATGATCTATGTGGGCGAGACTTACCGAAGATTTGGTGATCGCTTTGTCGAACATAAAAAGAGCATCGCCAGTTGCAAAGATTCCCCAATTGGTGAACATATTTGGCATGTAGCTGTCCTTTTGCAAACAAGACCGGGTGATAAACAACGACAGTTCCTTGACCAAAATTTATACTTTTCTTTGAACTTTTCGACCCTTTGGCACGAATGTTAAGATACTGTCAATTTTGACATCCTATTTCTTTCTTTTAATTCACACAATCGCATAATAACGAATACAAATGTTTATATTTTCGTTTCTTGATGATGTTCAAGATTGGGAAAAGTTTTCACAGGTAATTTCTGTTACACGCTCGTGGGTCTGCTTTCTCTCGTTTTGTAATCATCTTTCTTTGGTTCTCAGTCCGGTTGCCCCGTATTTAAAGGCCATACGGTAGTAAGGCACTTAACCGTCTTCCTCTTGTCTTCTTGTTTTTTTTTAATTTGTACATTTTTGTTAATTTTACCTTTTAATCTTGGCCTGCGATTACACTTTTTTCATTTTTCTCAATTTGCGGCCATTGCACAACATATATTTTTATATTCTTAGCATACTTTGAAAAGTTTGAATACGAGACTCTTAAATGACTGTCTGTGTCGGTCATGGTGCAGGAGAGCGATACAGGCTTTGGAGCCTTTTATTTAGGTAATAAGGCAGTTTTAGAACTGTAAACTGATTTTTAAAATAATGTTTACATACATGTACAATCACACAGTCAGTATTGAGTATTAACAATTGTATTTTCAATTGTTATTAGAGTATATATTTTGTGTTAAGGTAGTTCTCTACTCATGTTTTGGTATTTTAGTCAAACTTTTCTAGTGTTATATATTCAAAAGCATGGTAAATTTTTGCCAATGGCGCTAATAATTTTTTTTCCAAAATTTCATCAATATTTGTAACATCTTTATGGAAATTCTGTATTAAAAAATATCAATTTTTATATATTTTTTGTCACATTCATTAATGGCAAAATTTTGCATATGTTAAAAGATATGTTAGAGTCAGAGGAGTTCAGTTTCTCACCACATTCCAAATGACATACATCTGAAAAATAAGGTCATGAACCCATATTTTTCTTTGAAATAAATTCCTTGACAATTTTCATAAAAATCACAATAGTTTGAAATTGATTATATTTATTAATAAAATGGCGAACCTCCTTAATAATATTTTTCATATTTGATTTTTGTTGAAAACTACAACGCCAGAAAATTTGAAGTAGTAAATTAAAAATATTTCTCTCCGTAAGGATTTTTTAAGTTTTTTAAGTTTTGTACTTTGATGATGGTCTCTTCTCAAGTTTGAAATGAAAAATGTCTCTGACTTTCGGAACTCTATTATTTTATCCACCATGATGCGTTCAAAAAGTTATGAACAATGACCCAACTCTTTTTTTCATACTATGACTGCATCTAGGACCTCAAAAAGATTTCATTGCATTTGGAAGTTTCAAAAGTAATGAAAAGTGAAGGAAAGTATAGAGAACTTAGGTTTCCCACGAATGTGTCGATCGCTTATGCTTGTATTTTAAAAATGGACAAACTGGCCTATCAATATTTCTTTGCTTGAAGCGATATATAACATATCATATGTCATAAGTAATGCTTTAATAAACAAAAATATCTAAACACTTTAAATTTGAGGAGTGACCATCATTATTCAGGGCTTTATGTATTATATGTACTTTATTTTGGCTTTTGTAATTCTCATAAGATTTCATAAATACAAACATTTTTGTTGATGTTCATTATTGATGTTACTTGTAATAAATGTATTGCATCTGTGAAATATTTTTATCCTAGGATATTGGGATATCGTTTCTTAGGATCACAACGTCTGGTGTCTGTCAGATGTGTGTATCAGTACTCTTGAAATACCGAGATATTGATTTCATGGAGTGATGCTGCGTTATTTCTTTGATTTATTTTCGTCAATCGGGACATATCAATTTACAGTCCAGTAGTACAGTTCTTTGTACCCGATTTTCTGAAATTTTACAATTTCTTTATTAGAAAAAACTTAGGAGTTTTGCCCTTGTAAAAAGCTCTCTCCTCGCCTTATTTGGATTTTTTCTTTAAGATTCGTTAAGCGAATTTTCCTTTGTCGGCTTAAAGACATCTCTGGCAATCCCTCGTTGCTTTATCTCTCAAATGGTTGATTTAATCTACACTGAGATGACATAAATTGTTGAAATGGCTTAACTGATGAGACATAAGTTGTCGCAATGGGCACATGCAGATGATAATTAACAGTAACTTCGGTACTTTCTTAGTTACGTAAGCTTTGATATTTTGTTATTTATGTATCATTACTCCTGCAGTACTGAGTAATTGATTCCTTGGGGTTATGCAGTTATCTGACCCCTCATCAAGCGGTTAATTGCCAGAAGTCATTAAATATTTTCATTAGGCGGGCATTAGGACATTTCATGAATTTCGTAAATTAGCTGAAGTTCACGTGGTGCGACGATATAATTTTCTTAAAGTGGCAGGTCCATCGAGTTATATCCAAGCTATGACCAGTTACCAGTTTTGCCTATCAAATCCTTGCGCATACATATCCCCATTGGTGAGGCCTTCAAATCTTTCAAATGAACTAAGGGAAAAACACAGAATGAGCAAAATTCATTCTAGCTCACCTGGCTATAGCCAGGGAGAGCTATAGTCATCACCTTTCGTCCGTCGTTCTTCCGTCCGGCGAAAACATTTCATTCAAAGATCTTTTCCTTTTAAAGTACTTTGTGCCAATTGAAACCAAACTATTCAACAATAGTCCTTAGATGGTTCCCTCCAACAAAGTTGTTTTTCAGATCCGTGCTATATCCGAGATGGCCACCAGCGGGATCATAATTTTAACAATGGACCTTATTGGAAAACCCATTCAAAGATCTTCTCCTCTGAGACTTCTGAGCCAATTTTAACCATACTTTGCAATAATAGTGCTTATATGGTTCCCTGTTTAAACTTGTTTTTCAGATCTGCGCTATATCCAAGATGGCCGCCAGTGGGGATCAAAGTTTTAACATTGGACCCTATGGGAAAACACATTCAAAGATCTTCTCCTCTGAAACTGCTGAGTCATTTGGAACCAAACTTGTCCACAATAGTCCTTAGATGGTCCCCTGCAAAAAAAGTTGTTTTTTCAGATACGCGCTGTATCCAAGATGGTCACCAGCTGGGATCATAGTTTTAACATTTGATCCTACTGGAAAACACATTCAAAGATCTTCTCCTCTGAAACTGCTGAGCTAATTGGAACCAAACTTGGACCATAATACTTACTCTTGTTTTTTATCACATTTATAAATAAGGCAAATTTCTACTCACATTGCATTGATTAAACTCCATGATAAACAACACAATATTTAGGTTGCTTTGACATGCTTTAATGGTGTACTCGATTATATGTCTACATAAAAAGATCCCGGTATGGTTATACTCGATAAATTCGATTATTAGTGTTTAACAAAGTATGTAAAAACTATTTTTTTGCTCGCCTGCTTACCCTGGGTAGGGTTGAGTGTTATGTATACCAGGGTACCTTAGCTTGTACTCCAGGACAGCTAAGGGATATTGTTACCAGGTGATACTGAATAAAATTTTGGTGAATTGTTAAAAAAAAAAAAAAAAAAGATGGTCACCAGCGGGGATAATATTTTTAACATTGAACCCTATGGGAAACACATTCAAAGATCTTCTCATCTGAAACTGCTGAGCAAACTGGAACCAAACTTGGCTACAACAGTCCTTAGATATCCCCCTGCCGAAAAGTTGTTTTTTCAGATACGGGCTATATCCAAGATAGCCGCCAGCGAAGATCATAGTTTTAACATTTGATCCTATGGGAAAACACATTCAAAGATCTTCTCCTCTGAAACTGCTGAGTTAATTGGAACTAAACTTGACCATAATACTTCTTAGATGGTCCCCTGCAGAAAAGTTGTTTTTCAGATCCGAGCTATATCCAAGATGGCCGCGAGCTGGGATCATAGTTTTAATATTTGACCCTATGCGAATACAAATTCAAAGATCTTTTCCTCTGAAGCTACTGGTTGAAACCAAACTTGGCCATAAAAGTCTTTAGTTGGCCACCTGCAAAAATGTTGTTTTTCAGGTCCACGCTTTATCCAAGATGGCCGCCAGCAGGGAATTTAGATTTAACATTGGATTTTTTGGGAAACTTCTTCTCTGAAACTGCTGATGGGAATTTAGTTTTAACATTGGATTTTTGGAAACTTCTTCTCTGGAACTGCTGAGCCAATTCGAAGCAAACTCGGCCACAGTTGTCTTTAGTTTGTGTCCTGCAAAAAAGTTATTTTTCAGGTCCGTGCTATATTCAAGATAGTTGCCAGCAGGTAACATAAATTTAACATTGGACCCTATGGGAAAACATTCAAAGATAGTACTTGGCCAATAATAAAAACATACTTGGTCACAATGGTTCATAGCTGTTCCTGTTTGAAAAATTTGTCCGCATGTCTGCATCACATTCAAGATGACCCCTGTGAAGGACATAGTTTAACTTTAAAACCTATCAGAAAACGTTCAAGGATCTTCTCTGAAAATATTTAGCCAATTGAAACCATAAGTAGACTTAATGGTCCATAGATGGTCCCCTTCAAGAAAGGTGACAGTAAGTCTGCACCTGCATCCAAAATAGATGCCAGTCTGGAAAAAAGTTTATCTTAAGATAATATAACATCAATGTCTATTAACAAATTTGAAAATGATGCCCTTAAAATATTGGAATTTTTGTAACTGTATATGTCGGCCATAGCCCAGGTGAGCGATACAGGCTCTTGAGAGCCTCTTGTTGGTTGTGGGGTCTTCAAGTCGGATATATCTGCATCATGTAACGTTTTTATGATAAAGATTTCGTACATATTCTAATTAACTTTAAGACTGGTGTCAACACCAAAGATGAATAATTTTGAGTGTGATGTAATCGTCGCATTCAACATCTCTCCGTCATGAGATTTTTTTGGGACAACGCTTCGGGATTATAAAGGAACTTGTACCAATTTTTTTTTCAGGTAAACATGCTTTTAATTATAACAATAGCGCCTCTTTAATCATCTGCAAGAAGCATCTGCCTTATTTACACATTCACATAAATTAGTCCAATAGCATTTAAACAATTGAGCAAGTGAATCTGCAAGACATGATAGCCAACGTAAAGCACATTTAAAAAGTATATCTCTGTCATTCCCTATGAAAACATTGAAACAAACTGAAGAAAGCTATTGGAACTATGTCGGAAAAGAACGGATTCGACGCTCACTTAATTATAATTAAATAAGAATTGTCTTTGATGATTGGTTAATGAAAGATTATCTATAAAACAAATAAAATAAAATAATGAAATAAAATAAAATGAAAAATAATTTCCAATGGTGAATAAAAGGATATGGAGTAAATGCACATGAGACAAAGTCTCTACAAATACATGGTAAAAAAAGCAAAGTAACAACGCTTTTATTGTTGTTCTTCATCTTGAAGTCACCATGAGGCCTTCAACAATGAGCTTTGCTCATACCTCATAGTGAGTTCAAGACGGCCCCTAGCACCGGTTTAAGCTCAAGTCATAGAATTGAAATTAATATTGGAAGGGTATGATACAATAAATTGAATGTATCATCTTTAAAAATATTTATGGAAACCAATACCTCATTTTCAAGTACATCAACTTCGTTATGCTGCACACATTCTTCTCCACCGTTAACGTGAGGGGGTAGCTCCGCGGCTTGAGGGAGTAGCTTCTTTTGCAGGAGGGTGAAGAACTTCCTGGAAATTTATGATAATAATAGGTAGGTTAGCTGCACAAGTTTTTAAAGAATACTATATGTTATTCGGGAATTTTTACAAGGGATACGGGTCCATATTCCCTGTCTGTGTTTTATATCCCCTGTGAAGCCCGAATAACTTAATATTCTGCTAGAAGTGCTATTATTTTTCAATTGAAAGCGTTTAAAAATTGTGATTTAGCTACCGCGGGGATACGGTCTCATATCCCCTGTCAAGTAAACCAATCAAATTGCGGGATTTACCTGGCTATTTCACTTCAGCAGAATATATTAACTCATAAATGATATATGCCACGGAACATTTCAGTTATTCAGCTTGTTTGTTGTGTTATTAGAAATCCAACAGATGATTTCATTTCCTCAAACACCTCGGACTTTAACAAGCGATTGATACGAAAAACTGTTTGATGACCTCGTGCAGCAAAGCAAAGCAATCATCAGTCATGTTACCGGTACACGTCGATTGGTTATCATCAAATCGGTCCCTTTAAAACATCAAATTTATCTTCAAAGGTCGTGAAAAAATATAAGAATACATATCACATTCGTGTATAGGGTAAAAATAGAGGGAGTAAATCAAAATTTGAGAGCATCACGAGGAAATCGTTCTTAACATGAAATTTAATATCATATGTTCACTTTAATACCCCGCAAAACGGCCATAGTTACATGCAATTATCCCGCATCCATCAAGTTTGTCAGCGGCGTGATGTCTGGCCCTTCCGTAGGTTCGTAAGTCATCTTTTTGTCCCCCGCCGTACCGCAACGGCGGTACCTAGTAATGGTCTGCGTCCGTCCGTCCGCCCGTTCGTCTGTTACACTTTTGTGGACGAAACTCCTCATAAACCTCTTGTCAGAATTTATTCAAATTTTACAGGATTGCTAGTCACCATTAGTACCAGTTCATATCGTGCGGCCATTTTGATTCGTCAAATTTTGTAGGAGTTATGGGACTTTGAATATATATGCTTTGTTTTACAATGGCAAATCTTATGGACAAAACTCCTCATAAACCGCTTGTCGGAATTCAATCTTATTTTACAGGATTGTTAGTCCCTATATGTACTAGATCATATGGCATTGTCGTTTTGATTTGTCAAATATTGTAGGAGTTATTTGACTCTAAAAAATTTAACAATGTTATACAATGACATGTCGTGGACACAACTCCCCAGAAACCACTACTCCGATTTCCTTCAAATTTTACATGATTGTTAGTCACCATATGTACTAGATCATATCGATTTATTTAGGTAATATCGGACTGAAGCTTTTTGACTAATTAACATTTAACATGATCGAAATTAAAAGCAGGATATAACATGTAGTAAGCATAAAATCTCATGTTTGGTATTATTTACAATGTAATAATAAAAATGGCAACAAGTTTTATTTTTCAAATAAAACTGCCCCTTTCATTGTTAGAACATGTACAATACATCAAATTAGCTTAAATATGTATATCAAAACTCTTTTTTGGGATGTCTTTGACAAATAAAATCAGATTTAATGAAAAGTCAGGATTTCGAAAAGGGAGGTAATAAAACCAAGGAAGGTAATTAATTATTCACTATTTCTTTTGCAAAGTTTCAAAGAATGATAAAGTTAAAAAAATGTTAGAATTTAAAAAAAAATCAAATTTTGGTAAATTTCTGAAACTCTCAAAGAAATATTATTTTTGGGGATTCTTTTAAGCAACAATACATACCTTTCTGTGTCAGATAGCTGTTTTTTTCAAACATGTTTTGATTTCTGCAATATGTATTACTTAAATTATAAGGGGAACCCATGCCTAATTTTTTGGAATGGTGGTCTGATTGGAGCTTTCGGTTGCCACGGAAACCAAACAAGAAATCTGAAATTTTCAAAAAAAAGTATTCTGCTTCATATTTTTTTATGATTTCAGCAATATGTATTAACTAGGTTATAAGGGGAACCCCTGCCCAAATTGTTTTTGAAAGGGGGAATCAAAATGGTTGATTTCAGCAATATATATATTACCTTAAGGTAGTTCGATCCTAATAAAAATATCAGACAGGATTTTTTTAAAAGTTATTTTGTAGGTCTTAATGTATGTGTTCCAAAAATAAAATAAAATTGATATGCCACCGATACTTTTTCCTGCTATCAAGCTTTGAAAATCAGGCAAAATTCAGTATTTTTCAGCAATATTTACAAAGAACATATAGGGAACTGTGAGAACATGTTTATTGTTTATCTTTCATATGATTTTTTGGGGGTTATTTCAGAGATATACACTTTAGCTGTCTGTTACACTGAAAAAATCTACATGTCACCGTTCGATTAAGAGAGTTAATTTTTGTTATAATTTACGAAATAGACAATATTTACGGGAAAACGGAGCTTATTCGCGGGAAAGCGTATGTCAATCTATTATGACGTTGTCGTGCGAGATTTTAAAGTCTATGAAAACTGCAAGTTCCGGTTCCGGTTTTGGCAATGTTAACTTCCGGCGTGAGAATTGCAAGTTCCTGAATTGCGAAGTGTGTGGGAAACCTCTGTTTATTCGAACTGCGATGTAATATCTCGCTTAATTTTGTAAAACATTTCATTTTCTTAATCACAAGACGCACTGGTCACAGTCTTAATTTACTTTGAATTTCAGATTAAATTATGTATAACTGATTGTACTCTAGCGAAACTGATATATCAAGATTGTCAGCATTTCATCATGACAATAAAAAAAAAATGCCTTAATTTCCTTTTAATATGCTTATAGAACATAAGTATTTCTATAGATACTTTATCAAATCTTTTGAGAAACAAATAAAAAAAGAAGGAAGTGTGTGCATTTCATATAGAAACATATTCAAAGTTCCCTCCAATTAAAAGGCCTTAGCTTGGTGACCGTTTGGTCTCCTAAAGCAGGCAGACAAATAATGGCCCTGATAATTCATTTGGTTTTTATAACTAGCAAATCATTGCTATTGGAAATATGTCAAATATGGCTCAAACTTCTTGGCTGTGATAAAAGTTGCAATGAAAAATAATTACCCTCAATGGTTATACCGGAGACATATAGATAATCTATGTGTCTCTGGCTATATGGGTTGGTTTAATTAAAGCTTGCATATTTCATATATATATCATGTAGCTATGGTAAAATTTGATGAATGATTCTGACCATATATTGTTATTTGTTGGTTGGCTGGGTCATTAAATGTCGTTCAGACCTTATTCTTACATAGTTCATGGAAGTGGAAATAGTAGCGAGTTATAAGATATGACAATTTATGGCTATCTGTGGTCAGGTTGGGTGATAAAATGTCATTCTGACCTTATACTTGCAGATTTCATGGCTGTGGAAATAGTTTTGATTAATAATTATGATCATTTATTGCTATCTGTGGTAAGGTTGGGTCATAAAATGTCATTCTGATCTTATGCCTGTAGATTTCATGGCTGTGGAAATAGTTGTGATTAATAATTATGATCATTTATGGCCATCTCTGGTCAGGTTGGGTCATAAATGTCATTTTGATCCTATGCTTGCAGATTTCATTGCTGTGGAAATAGTTGCGTTTAATAATTATGATCATTTATGGCAATCTGTGGTAAAGTTGGGTCATAAAATGGATTCTGACCTTATACTTGCACATTTCATGGCTGTGGAAATAGTTGTGATTAATAATTATGATCATTTATGGCCATCTCTGGTCAGGTTGGGTCATAAATGTCATTTTGATCCTATGCTTGCAGATTTCATTGCTGTGGAAATAGTTGCGTTTAATAATTATGATCATTTATGGCAATCTGTGGTCAAGTTGGGTCATAAAATGGATTCTGACCTTATACTTGCACATTTCATGGCTGCGGAAATAGTTGCGATTAATAATTATGATCATTTATGGCAATCTGTGGTCAAGTTGGGTCATATAATGGCATTCTGACCTTATGCTTGCAGATTTAATGGTTTGGAAATAGTTTCGATTAATAATTATGATCATTTATGGCTATCTGTGGTCAGGTTGGGTCATAAATGTCATTCTGATCTTATGCTTGCAATAACAAATGGCTGTTAAAAAATCCAAAATCATAAAGTACAGTGGGGTACAGACATAACCCTTCGTCCAAGTTAAATTGTAGAGCAGTCACGAGAACAGGCCAAAGTTAATTTGAAGTTAACTTGGAGCAGACTTAGAACATTCCTAGAATCTTGACTGCTCTGGTCCTAGAATCATGTCTGTTCTAGCCATGACCGTTCTTCCGAAGTCTGTTCTAGCCATGACTGTTCTATCTAAGTCTGTTCTAGCCAAGACCGTTCTATCTACGTCCGCTCTGGTAATGACCGTTTTCCCCAAGTCTGCTCTGGGCACAGCTGTTTTGGTCCTAGAATTTTTACTGGATTTGAAATTTGATTGTGTCAGTTTTTCTTTTTTCTCGAGCCCGAAACGTTTAAGTAAAAAAAAACATAAATATCCCCCTTATTTTACGATGTTTTAAATAATTATTTTTTTCAGTAAACGAAATCTGATAATGATTGACATTTTTCCTATAATTAAATTAACGATTTTTAATATTTTTAATATAATAATTTTGCAATTCAGTTTTCGGGTATATCACTAAAAGGGAAATAACTCTTACACTTTTTAAATTACCTGGATAAACACATGTAAATAATTATTCGCGAATAACAGCACTTACCGGCAAAATGCAATTCTATATCCGAAAAATTCATTTCATGATTCTAATTTTTATTTAATTTTGTTTTTATATTATAACTAATTTTGATATTCATGAAATACGTGTATATGGGACACTTTATGAATATTTACCAGGGCTGTGACAAGAGCTGGTATGAGAGCGGTCATAGCTAGAACAGGTCAGCTAAGAGCAGTCATGGCCAGAACAGATTTAGGTAGAACGGTCATGGCCAGAACAGACTTAGC
>MJUU01060514.1:7529-18013 GCA_002080025.1 Modiolus philippinarum
CCTTTTTTGGCGGCCATTTTGAAAATGGCGGTCAAAGAACAATTTTCAACATCAGTTTTGAAGTCGCCACAGCATGGCAAACATTTCATCAATTTACACTTAACCTTCATCTTCTATAGTTTTGGAAATAATAGATGAAAAATACGAAAATTTAAAAAATTTGGTGAAAAAAGGGCAATAACTCCTACAAGGATTTATGGATTTTCTTCAAAATTTCAGGATAGGTAGATCTTGAAATGCTGAACAGTTTTGCAATTCACACTTGACCTCTATCTGGTACACTTTTTGAAATAAAAAATAAAAATTGCAAAATTTTTGAAAATTTAACGGAAAAAGGGCTATAACTCCGAGATGGGTTTTCAGATTTTCTTCAAAACTGCACAGTGGGTAGATCGCATCATGCTGATCACTTTTACCACAGTCAGATTTTTGATATCTGTAACGGTTTTCGAGTTATTAGCCAAAAACTGCAATTTCCCCCATGTTCTATTTTTAGCAATGGCAGCCATGTTTTTTGACCGGCCAACTAATCGAACAAAACTTTGAGAAGCCATACCCTGGTGATGATTCAGGCCAAGTTTGGTTACATTTGGCCCAGCGGTTTCAGAGGAGAAGATTTTTGAAATTGTTGACGGACAGACGACGGACGACAGACGACGGACGCAAAGTGATGAAAATAGCTCACATGGCCTTTGGGCCAGGTGAGCTAATAAAATCGGTTTAAGATCAGCACCGACGTATTGACAACTGGGCGGATGAATACCGTTGGGGCTAAGACAAAATCAGCAGTGACATCAATTCAGTGATAAAATATAACAAAACACCGAAGTTACTGTAAAATTCGTTTCTACTTATGACCATTTCGACAATTTATGTTTCTACAGTGCAAATGAAATATTAACTTTTGAAAGTTCATAAAATCAAAATGTTTAAAACTGATAGAGAACATTTACCGAATATTATCTAAACAGCTTTACATGAGAGATATGATCTCCAATACAGTGTATTGTCCGTAGTGCAGCAAGAATGCATATTTTTAAGGGATTGGGTGACGTTGCGAGAAAAAACATTGTTATGAATCCCTTTTTAGATCACCTACCCTTAAAGGTCATGTGAGCTTTTGCCATTACTTAGCATTCGTCGAGGTCCGTCGTCAGTCAGTAGCTAACTTTTAAAAAAATCTCCTCTGAAATCACAGATTAAATTTAAACCAAACTTGGATGAATCATTACATAGTTTGTGACGAACGGACGGACGACGGACACGACGGACGCCAGGTGGTACAATAGCTCACATGGCCAAGTGACCTAAACAAGAGGCTCTCAAGAGCCTGTATCGCTCACCTGTTTTAATATAGGGTTCAATGTTAAAACTATGATCCCCGCTGGCAGCCATTTTGGATATAGCCCGGATCTGAAAAACAACTTTTTTGCAGGGGACCATCCAAGGACTATTGTGGCTAAGTTCCATTCCTATTGGCTCGGCAGTTTCAGAGAAGATCTCTGAATGTATTTTACCATAGGGTCCAATGTTAAAACTATGATCCCCGCTGGCAGCCATCTGGGATATAGAGCGGAACTGAAGAACAAGTTTTTGCAGGGGACCATCTAAGGACTATTTTGGCCAAGTTTGGTTTCAATTGGCCTAGTAGTTTCAGAGGAGAAGATCTTTGAATGTGTTTTTCCTTAGTGTCCAATGTTAAAACTATGATCCCGCTGGCAGCCATCTTGGATATAGCGCGGATCTGAAAAACTTTTTTGCAGGGGACCATCTAAGGACTATTGTGGCCAAGTTTGGTTTTAATTGGCCCAGTAGTTTAAGAGAAGAGAAGATCTTTGAAAGTATTTTACCATAGGGTCCAATGTTAAAACTATGATCCCCGCTGGTGGCCATCTTGGATATCCCGCGGATCCGAAAAACACATTTTTGAAGGGGACCATCTAAGGACTATTGTGGCCAAGTTTGGTTTCAATTGGCCCAGTAGTTTCAGGGAAGAAGATCTTTGAATGAACAGTTTACGCCGGACGGAAGACGGACGAAAAGTGTTGGCAAAACCTCACCCTGGCCATAGCAAGGATCATAACCACCCTTAAGTTATAGATATTCCTTAGTTTTTTCTCGCAACGTCACTCATTTCCTTATAAATTACGTCTTTCTTCCTGCACTACATATAAAACACTGTTTTAGAGATCATATCTCTCTCCTGCAAAGCTCTGTTCTCAACTGATTTTAACTTTCTATTTAGATCATATTTGGTTAATTGTTCTCTATCAGTTTTTAAACATTTTTGAGTTTATGGACTTCCAAAAGTTTAGATTTTATCTTCACTTAAAAAACATAAGTTGTCGAAATGACAATATGCAGAAACTAAATTTAGAGTAAAGTAAGTGAGAACCGAACTGTCAGTCAAAAGGTATTTTAGTTATTTGTTGCTACTGGGTCGATTTCTCTACTGATTGCCTCCTAGCCCCAACTGGGTATTTATCCACCCATTAGTCAATACGTTGGTGCTGACACGAATACCGATTTTATTTGGAAACTTGCAATGTCTAATTTTTTGTAAATTTTGTTGAAATCTTAGGTATATCTCCCTTACGCGAGGCTCTTTCCTAAACAAAGGCAGTAGAATACCGAAGGAACAAAGCACAAGATTTTGCTGATTTTGGCTTTTAATTTAGATCATATTTGGTTATTTGTCCCTACAGTACAGTTTTTAAACACCTTTGTGCTTAGTCTTTCAAATGCTTTGATTTTAGCTGCACTGAAGACACATTTACACTAAGCATCAAAACGAAACATGTTTTATATTGAATAAAGTTTCTTCTAGCGGAAACTTTCTGTCAATCTAGTGTTTCTGAATATAAAGATTTAATCCATTGCAAAACGAATGGCTTAAATTAACAAGAGTGGATCCTAATAGATGTCTCGCCCGTCCCTGCTTGTCGCTACAACAGTCATGTCCTACTCAAGAGCAACCTACAAGCCAAATATTATTACTGTACCACTTACAGAAATTATGAAACTATTCTAATCAGAAACACTTAACTTTGTTCACTAGAAATTGAGGTCAAGGACAAAAGTCATATGCCAGACTGACATGTAACACTCAAGACCATCCTATATACAAAATATCATTGACCTACCACTTATAGTTATTGAGAAATGGATCTAATCAAAGAAACTTAACGTGGTCACTAGACTGTGAAATTGAGGTCAAGGACAAAAGGCATATGCCAGACTGACATGTACTACTCAAGACCATCCTATATACCAAATATCATTGACCTACCACTTATAGTTATTGAGATATGGATCTAATCAGAGAAACTTAACGTGGTCACTAGACCGTTAAATTGAGGTCAAGGACAAAAGCATATGCCAGACTGACTTGTACTACTCAAGACCAACCCGTATACAAAATATCATTGACCTACCACTTATAGTCATTGAGATATGGATCTAATCAGAGAAAGTTAACGTGGTCACTGGACCGTAAAATTGAGGTCAAGGATAAAAGGCATATGCCAGACTGACATGTACTACTCAAGACCATCCTATATACCAAATATCATTGACCTACCACTTATAGTTATTGAGATATGGATCTAATCAGAGAAACTTAACGTGGTCACTAGACCATGCAATTGAGGTCAAGGTCACATGATTTTATGTCCGTCAGGTAGCACTTGATTAGGACTACCACTGGACCGAATATGATGTTCCTACATCAAAGGGTTTTCAAAATATCCTGTATTATAGTGATAATAAATACGCATTTTCTATCATATTGTATTTAGCTGGTTAATAAATATAAATAATTCTAATATGGGAACAATGGAAACCATGACGACCAGCCATATGAAAATCTCCAATAACATAATGAGCGACTTCACAACAGTCTTTACGCTGAAATTGACGACGTCACAATATGTTTTGTGCACAAAAACGCAAGTAAGTCTGAAGTAAAGCCTGTCGTTACCGTGTACACTATAGGTTCGGTCAGATCATGAAATGTCATATTAGAATCGAAATAATTCATGTTCGCCGGTGGCTTGTAGTCGATTTACATATGGGTGTCCATTATTTTTGTTATTTTACCCCTCGCTCCGCTACGCTACGCTCTGGGTAAAATATTAACGAAAATAATGGCCACCCATATGTAAATCTCCAACAAACCACCGGAGCCCATGAATTATTTCTTAATTTAATATATTCAAAAATAATAGACAACTTTCATACATATGTTGCACACAAAAATAATTTATATTGTATGCTTTACAGAAAATGTAAATGTCCCATCTATTTTCTCGAGTCCTTGCTAGTTTAGTAATGACATATCATTCTGTATTACTCTTGCGTTGTAAACGGAGTACCAAATATAATTAGCCGTTTCCATAGTAATAAAATAATGTTTATTAAAATGATGACGGAGAGTAAAATACGAAAAAGACATATAACGATACCAAAATTTGTTTTGTTTTATAACAAAAATACGTTAACGTTCGAAGAAAAATCTGTAACTGGCCTCGAGGAATTTGAAAAGTCATGCTTTTGGGTAGTAACAATCAACCAAGAAGATTCATCGATCACAATTTTGCATCTGCAGAAGACTATTAAAGGGGCAATATCTCTTCTGTTCAGATAAATCCGGTTTATACAAAAGCTTGAAAATAAAACGTTGTTTAAGAGCTAACAGTAGACAGAACAAGGGGTTCTCAAGAGCCTGTATCGCTCACCTGGACCATGGCTGACATAGATAAAAGGCATTTCCAATAGGAAAAACAAAACATAAAATTCAGCAGAATACTTTTTTTCTAAAATAACAGTATTCTTGTTTGGTTTCCATAGCAATCGAAAGATCCACCATCCATTACCACCCATAACAGAACACCATTCAAAAATATTTGGGCAGGGGTTCCCCTTATAATCAAGGTAGTACATATTGCTAAAATTAAAACATTCAGACCACAATTCAAATCAAAATACAAAAGTTTGGGCAGAGGTTCCCCTTAAAAAAACAGGGCCAATGTAAAAACTATGTTCCAGATGGTGGCCATCTTGGATGAGGTAGGACATGCCAGATAAATTTTTTCATTGGACCACCTAAGGCCCATTGTGGCTTAGTTTGGTTCTAATTGGACTAGTAGTTTCTGAGAAGAAGATCTTTGAATGTATATTCCATTGGGTCCAATGTTAAAACTATGTTCCCACTGGCGGCCATCTTGGATTAGGTACAGACCTGCCAGATATCTTTTTTGGATGGGACCATCTAAGGGCCATTGTGACTAAGTTTGATTATAATTGGACTGGTAGATTTTGAGAAGATCTTTGTCTTTTCCATAGGGTCCAATGTTAAAACTATGTTCCCCGCTGGTGGCCATCTTGATTGAGGTACGGTCCTGCCGGATACCTTCTTGGAAGGGACCATCTAAGGACCTTTGTGGCTTAGTTTAGCTTTAATTGGACTAGTAGTTTCTGAGAAGATCTTTGAATGTATTTTCCATAGGGTCCAATGTTTAAGCTATGTTCCCCGCTGGTAGCCATCTTGGATGAAGTGCCCACCTGCCGGATACCTTTTTTGGAAGAGACCATCTAAGACCATTGTGACTAAGTTTGGTTATTATTGGACTGGTAGTTTCTGAGAAGAAGATCTTTGAATGTCTTTTCCATAGAGTCCAATGTTAAAACTATGTTCCCCGCTGACGGCCATCTTGGATGAGGTACGGACCTGCCGGATACCATTTTTGGAAGGGACCATCTAAGGACCCTTGTGACTAAGTTAAGTTATAATTGGACTGGTAGTTTCTGAGAGGAAGATCTTTGAATTTCTTTTCCATAGGGTCCAATGTTAAAACTATGTTCCCCGCTGGCGGCCATCTTGGATTTGGTACGGACCTGCCGGATACCATTTTTTGAAGGGACCATATAAGGACCATTGTGACTAAGTTTGGTTATAATTGGACTGGTAGTTGCTGGGAAGAAGATCTTTGAATGTCTTTTCTATAGGGTCCCATGTTAAAACTATGTTCCCCGCTGGCGGCCATCTTGGATGAGGTACGGACCTGCCGGATACCTTTTCTGGAAGGGACCATCTAAGGACCATTGTGCCTAAGTTTGGTTATAATTGGACTGGCAGTTTCTGAGAAGATCTTTGAATGTCTTTCCATACGGTCCAATGTCACAACTATGTTCCCCGCTGGCGGCCATCTTGGATTAGGTACGGACATGCCTGACAAAATTTCTAAAGGGGACCACCCAAGGACTATTGTGACCAAGTTTTGTTCCAATTGGCCCAGTGGTTTCAGAGGAGAAGATCTTTGAATGAAAAGTTTACGCCGGACGGACGGACGACGGACGCCAAGTGATGGCAAAAGCTCACCCTGGCATAGTCAGATGAGCTAAAAATGTAGGACCTTGGAGAGGCCAAGTAAAACAGAAAATAAAAATAAAAACAAAGACAAAAACCTCCGAAACAACCAAAAAACATGATATTAAACAGGATTACTACCTGTTAATATTAAATTTCTGATTTTAACATCATAGAAAAAAATCACGATGAACAAGAGTACACTGGACAAAAGCAGTTATCCAAGAAAACAGTATACATTTGTATCCATGGATTTTTTTGTTTATATAACTACGAAGAGGCTGACAAAAACAAAGCACTTAATACCCCGTAGCACACATTAATGGAGTTCTGTAAGACACAAGACATTGTGTTTTTATCGCCCTTTTTATAAAAACCAATGGTATTAATGACCAATATTTTTAATTGACACATGTTCTTCTTTTTTTCAACGTCAGTATTAAAAGTGGCTCAATATCTCTTATACGTAGTTGGAAAACTTAAAGTGGTAACCTTGCTTAAAAGTGATAACTGTTCAGTAATAATATATATACAGTATGAAAATGTAGGAACTGTTCAGGTGCAATGTCATAGATAATAATATACAAAATATATAGTGTAAGTATGCGTAAGATGAAGATATGGAATAACTCTTCTGGAATTTTGCTTTCAAAAATTGTCGTCAAGCATTTTCCTTCACAGCAGTCATACTTCACCTGGGAAATTCTGAAATTACAAAAACTGAATAATATATATATCCATATATGAAAAATTCTTGTTTTTACCGTGTATTTGTTGAGACTTTGTCTAATATGTATTAACTCAATATTCATTGCTAGTCGCTATATTTCAACCGATTTGATCTGAAAACTTACAATATCAAGTTTAAGAAAATTTTGTTCAAAACTCTCCCTCTTGCATAGCTCTGTCCTTAGCTGATTTTGGCTTTTCTATTTAGATCTTATTTGTAATTTGTTCTCTATCAGGCTTAACACATATTTCGGTTTATGGATTTCCAAATGTTTTGATTTTATCTGCGCTTAAGAGACATAAGTTTTCGAAATGCGCATATGCAGAAATTAAATTCACAGTATCTTCGGTATTTTGTTATTCATACAAGCGGCGAAAAATATTATAATGAGGTTCATTACCGTATAAAGAATTCGATCCATAACATATAGCACAAAGCTTGTTTTTTCCAATAGTTAAGAACAAATTGATGTTTTAAGTTCAAAAAAAAAAAAAAAACATTTAAAATGCTGATCGGCTATCCCTGTTCCGAGTTTCTACCGTAGTTTACGTTTGTTGTTTTTTTTCTTTTGAAGTTCCTTGGTACATTGTGGCATGTATTTATCAGCAATTTTAGGTGTTTTCGGTAATCCTTTTTATTTCATTAACATGTAATAGCTTCTAGTGGAACTGTTTATTCCTGCAAGAATTTGCAAAGAAATTGTCAAAAACATTAGCTTGCAAAAAATTTAGCTCGTGTCCTTGCAATAGTCCAGGAAACTGACACGTAAAGTTTTATTACAATTTCCTATATTAACAACATTGATTACGTTAATCATATCAAAGCTTTAAATGACACTGTTTATTCCTGGACGAGATGGTATAGTAAACATACTCGGCATGACAATCCTGCAAAAGTAATATTAGAATGCTTGCAAAAATCATGACTACATTTAGCAATACTAGCAGTATGTAAAATATTTTCCTAGTGAGGAAGAACATTTTGTTTATTATCTAATAAGGATGTAAATTCAATAAAAGGCCACATAAAAGACGTATATATAAGGGTTTTTTAAGAAACAATCAAGATATTTTTTCTGCAACTTACGCACCACAACTATCCAGTGTTTCTAAGCGTTATATTGATAAACGATAGACCTGTTACTCATCGAATATATTCACCACGTGAGGAACAAAGGCAAATGAATTTTTCTAAAACCTTTCTTTGTTTTAAAGACATAGAGATGCAAAACAACTTGCAAGGTCGTCTAATTATATCGCAGGTTTATTTAGCTGCTCTACTTTGTGAAAAGACTTATATTATCCAATTTCTTAGTTCCTGATCGACAACACAACAGATTAGAGGACAAGTTTTTTGAAATCTAATTGGTGCACACTGTCACTGTGCCTGCAGATTGCTTTTATAGTCGAATAAATGGATTTCATCCAAATCATACTTAGAATGTTAGAGTTTCTGATCGACAATATATTTGTCCAGTTTTGAGGACTTGTTATTCAACAGACCATCGGAATTCAAATAGGTACAAATTATGCCCCTCTTTTAGTCGATCTGTTTCTTCACTCCTATGAGGCTGAATTCATCGAAGGGCTTCTTCAAAATAAAGACAAAAAAAATAGCCCAGTCCTTTGATCTCAGCTTTCGTCATATAGATGATATTTTATCACTAAACAACCCTCGCTTTGGTGATTTTCTTCATCTTTTTATCCAAACGAGCTTAAAATTAAGGAAACTACAGATACTTCCACATCGGCCTCGTTCCTTGACCTTCATCTTGAAATTGACAACAGAGGAACACTACAAACTAGGCTGTATGACAAACGCGAAGACTTCACTTTTCCAATAGTCAACTTCCCTTTTCTTTGTAGCAACATTCCAAAAGCACCAGCATATGGAGTTTACATCTCACAACTCATTCGCTACTCAGGGGCTTGTGGTCGATACAGTAACTTCCTTGATAGAGCTCAGTTGCTAACAAATAGACTACTTAAGCAAGGTTACGTTACCAAAAACTTAGAGTCATCACAACAGAAGTTTTACGGTCGACATCACGATCTTGTGGATCGCTATGGGATATATTTTTCTCAGATGACAACAGATCTTTCCCTTTACAACTAAAGTTTGTTTTTCCCCTATCGGATTTGACTTTACTACCGGAGTTGACATGTTCAACACAGCGGGTGTCTTATAAGAAGCAGGAGATGCTTACTCTACCGGTACACCTGATCTCACCCATGGTTTTTATTGGGTCCGTGTTGTTAATCTGTATGTGTGTCTTCATTTTTCTTTTTGTCCTGTACTCAAAAGGTGTCCATGTTTCCTTGTGTCCCCGATCTTGCCGTTGTCCATGGATTGTTCGTTCTTTTGACTGACGGTTCGGTTCTCACTTACTTTAGAATTCAATCTTTGACAATTGACAATATTACAACGATTCTACTTAAATTCGGTCAGACATAAAAATAAAAGCCTTTTGAATAATTGTCCGAAATTTGTAATTATCATTTTTGTATAAAAACAGATTTTAAAAAACATTTTGTCAAGTCAGTCTCTTAGACTCTAGTTTTCATATTAATTCGTCTCTTTGCATTATATGATAATAAATGTTTTGTCTTCGGTGGTATAAGTTAGTTACACAAATGTATATATATTTTTTGTAGATTTTGTGGAAAACTAAGGAATATCTCCCTCATGCAAAAGTGTGTCCTTAGCTTATTTTTTTTTTACTTACATTATATTGGTGTTTTATTCTCTATCAGTTTTTTTAAACGTCTTCCAAAATGTTTAGATATTATCTGTATTTAGTTATTAGATGTACTAACCTTTATGACGGCAGTGGTAATCTTCTTTTAACTATAAAAAAAGATATCATATGAAATAATTAACTACACTTAAATATGTTTGGAACGTGGATTTTTGTACCAATTAAACGTGGAATGCAAAGTAAGGTGATATTGATACAAAATAGATTGTCTCCCTCTATCTTGAAATTTAACATTGTTGTTGATCCTCTTTAAATTTCTATTTTTGATTATGAATGTCCTGTTTTGATGTCCTATTGCTTCATATGAAATTCTATCTGGCAAATGGCAATACATGCACCCCATCATAATAATTCCTGTGCTACACATTGATTCTTCAATATCATTTTTTTAATTTAAGAAAGATGTTTGCCCCTATTACTGCATGAGGTCGGTACCCGATAATTGCCTTCGAATAATTGTCCCTTTGTTCAACTGTCCACCGCAACAATTTGTCTCCAAAAGACAACTGCCAACAATTACACAATTGCCACCATGATTAGCAAAGTAATTTATAATATTAAGGCTGAATATAAATCCCATGTGAAAAATCTTCTGTATTGCCTTTTTCTATTTTATATATATATATATA
>MJUU01060514.1:18105-49696 GCA_002080025.1 Modiolus philippinarum
AATAAAGAGTAATCAAGTTCAGCGAAATAAACATCATCCTAGACTCCTATAGACATAAAGTAAACTAACTAGAAAAACAGACGAAGACACACAAAGGCTTAATAAATTCCCTGACTTAGGGACCGACCATTTAACTTGAAGGGGGGGGGGGCTATGGTTTTTTTCTAAAAAAATATTTTGGATCTGATTTTATGTGAAAAAAATATTTTGGCTGCCAAAATGATGAAAAAAAAATTTTCTGAATGAGGCTTTCTGCCCAAAAAAATAATGTTAATTTTGAAAAAAAATATTTTGTTGATACGCGTGCAAAAAATAAATAATTTGTTTCGCGCGAAGCGCGAAAAAAAATTTCTGTCCAGAAAAAAAAACCATAACCCCCCCTTCAGGTTAAATGGTCGGTCCCTTAGGACACTCGCAAACCTGCTGCGGCGGGGTTAAACTAGTTTTATTGGGCCCAAACCTTCCCCCTAGTCAATGTGATAAATAAAAAACAATAGTAACAACAGTAAAATTCAGTTAGCAACAGGACTGAGTCAATTGTGAAAAATTAAACTGAAAGAACTAAATATACGGACATAAACATGAAATCACAAAAGACTTCTAGCAATTAACTGACATGCCAGCCCCAGACCCATTACCAAATGACAAATAAAATTATGTACCCTCAGTATACAGCTTCCACCAAAACCCCTTCCCGTGAGGAGTTTAGCATAATGATTTCATGCATATACCAGAATACATAAACAGAAAAGACACACAAAGGCTTAATAAATTTCCTGACTTAGGTCAGGCGCAAACCTGCTGCGGCGGGGTTAAACTAGTTTTATTGGGCCCAAACCTTTCCCTCCCTAGCCAATGTGATAAATAAAAATACAATAGTAACAACAGTAAAATTCATTTAGCAACAGGACTGAGTCAATTGTGAAAAATTAAACTAAAAGAACATAATATATGGACATAAACATATATATATATATTGTTGTTGTCGATGTTTCTGGTTACATTTTTATGCCAATGGTTAAGAACTCTTGGGCTCTCTTATTCTTAGAATAATTGATTGTTCAGTTTTTGGCAACAGTGTATTGAATGTTATATTTCCCATGCATATAACTCCTCTTCATAGTTTTCATGTTTTGTATGTATTAGTCTATATCTCTTAGAATTGTATTCAGACGAGTTCATTATTTATTTCTATGTGTTGTATATACTCTTGTACGTATAAAAAAAATACAATTATTGCAAAAGTAAAAGAATCGGTGTTTTTCATTATACTTTGTCCAATCCATTAAATTTGTATAACAAACATTTGATTATGATATAATCAAAGAAAACAAAATACAATCATATCATTAATAAAAATATTTTATATAATTAAGTTGAAATATTTAAACACTGGAGCAATAGTTCTGTTGGGACAGTTATTTGATGAGGGCAACTGCCGTAATAGGGGAAGAGGTGCAATGTTCCAGGGAAAGGTAATTATGAGGGACAGTTGCCCGGGCACATTCACAATTGTCCAGGAATCATTGTCCGCGGAGGCAGTTGTTCACTCTCAAGTCGGTAAACAAATTACCATAGTGAGATATATATTAGTTTTCTTTGGAATGGCTAACTTGTACACCAGTGATTTCTGATGTGTTTACACTGGTTCAATGAAATCAAATAATCTTACATTTTGAAAAAATGAGAGTGAGAAACAAAAGTTCATCAATTTTAAGCCATATATATTTGGTACAATTGTCTCAAAGTTCCTTTTGTATTTTGTTTCTAAAGATCTAATTGGTTCTACAAACCTTTCAAACTCTTTGGATCACAAATTTCTTATTGTGGGGTTAATATATTTTTGTTTTTGTTTTGTTTTTTTCCTAATATAACCCAAGAAAATAGATTCGAGATGTATTTTAGTCCCCTTCACATTTTCTCCATATCATTTTACAGAAAAGATGTCGGACCTTGTTTTCTTTTCAATTTTTTGTTTCGAAATGCTTCAGGCAAAAAACAAGAATTTTAAGCAATAGCCGATATCACCCCAGACGACCAAATCCACAATTCCATCTTCTTCATAGCTTCAAAATATACCTAGAAATCAATTTTCATTGAAGTTGAAATTTTTACGTATTAAGGCAGCCATCACGGAAACGGCAGCCATTTTGAAAATGTTTTTGCATATATTCCTACCTCTCATCTTATTGAACCTTTATACAAAATATGAACAAATTGTGCAAATCAGTTCCCCAGATATTAAATCCCCAATTATTGAACGTAAAATGGCGACCAATTTACAAATTGTACAGGCACAACATGTAACAGATCTATCCAAATGAGCTTGAAATTAAAGAGACTACCGATACACCAGCTTCGTACTAAGATCTTTGAATATACATCGAAGAAAATGGACGTTTGAAATCTAAACTATATGACAAACGTGATGATTTTAAGTTCCCAATTGTGAACTTTCCCTTTCTGAGCAGCAATATACCAACCTCTCCAGCCTATGGAGTGTACATTTCACAGTTGATTCGTTACTGTCGAGCATGTAGTTTATAGAGTGATTTTTAATAGAGCAAAAATACTGTCCCAAAAGCTGCTTAATCAGGGATTTGTTCAGCCTTTGTCACCTTCATCCCTTCAGAAATTCTATGGCCGTCACCATGACATCATTGACAAATATGACGTGTCTGTGTCCCAAATGAAGACGGACATTTTGAGCTAGATTTCACGTCTTCATGAATTTGACATAACCGGATTTGACTCAACCTTGGATTGACTCGCTGGTACTGTGACGGGTGCCGCTGGCGGAGCAGGACATGCTTGTTCTTCCGGATCACCTGATGTCACTCGCGGTTTTCATCGGAGTTCACACTGTGAGTGCCTTGATTCTTAATGTTATCTTTTTGTTTCCGTGCATTGTGGCTGTCTCACGTCCTTGTATTGTCTTTGTTTTTCTCTGTTGCCGTTTTTGCCATGTCTTTGGACTTGTAGTAGTCGCTTCCTTTCTTCCTTCGGTATTCTACTGTCGTTGTTTCAGATAGTGGTCCAACTTTGTGCAAAGTTTGAAATCATTTCGTTTGAAATCATTTCATTAAGCCATTTCAAAATAATCGCTCGGACAAATATCATTGGAAGATGAAGAAGAAAAAGAATAATCAGAATAAACGTGGAATAACAACAAGTCTGTGGTGACACAAATATTTGAAAACTACCTAAGAACTGAAAATGGAAAGATTTTTGACATTTATATGAATGTTAACTGGCTAAGCAACATGTCTTTCTAGGTTTGCCAATATTCTACATCTACACCTTGACTCAATTCTAAATTGCTACACAGGATAAATGATACATTAGGTACTATTAATTTACCTGTGCAAGTGAGTTTAGCTATAGATTCTCCAATCGACGTCAACGCCCCAAAGCTGGCCACACGGAACGAATGTGTTTGTTTTGGTTCAGATGCCATGAAGTCCAATTCTTCTGGATCAATGTATTGTCCAACACCTTTTGTTTTAATAAATTAATTACAGTGTCTTAATATAACAATATAACTTGATAACAATGAATAATAATAAATGATGTTAGCCTCTCCCCATGCAATACCTTTTTGTTGGTAGATTTTTTAACAAAGTGCGTACATCCGAGTTTCGTATTGGTAATTGCTCGTCAGAAGTTGGATACTTCCAAAAATTTTCGTATCATTGGTACTCATTCTATATACATTCAACATGTTACCAATTTTGCTCGATAGAAATGTTTACTTTTGTTTTTATAACTTAGTGTACTTTTCTTATGATTTCCATTTCTTTGCTAAACGTAGATTCTTGACGTGTCATTGTAACTTCATCTTATTCTTGTCAGTTTCGTTTCCTTAAATTAATTTGAATTTTATAATTTCGGCTTATTGTAAATAAATTCACAAAAAAACCGACGTTTCACAAAAATATTGCAGTTAATTTCGTTATGCTGTAAACGTGTTTCAAGGAGTAACCTCTCATCAGCAGCATTAAAATCAAAACTAGTTATATGGAAAGCCATAATCTAAAACTAGTCCATAAAGAAGTAATGATTTCCAAAATATCGAAAAAAGGTGGCCAAATCAAGTACCAAGGACATCTACCGAGTGCCACACACGGAATGAGGCCTCAGTTTAAGTGGTTAGAATTTTAATATAAACAGTAAATTTCTATAACATGCAAGGTAAAATTTTCATGTCAGACAACTCTGACTATTGTGCTGGGGAATACCCTCGGGGACCTCTGGTGCATCAGCAGTGGAATCTCTGTTAATCAAGGATGCCTAAAAATAACTGGAAAGCGATCCCAACGTTTTCTAGCATGCACATAAGCTTCTGCATACATGTGCAATATCCTTGTTTTTGTCCTGTAAAACTTAAGCGTTTGATTGTTTCATTCTGATTGCAAAAAAAAAACAAGAGCATTAAAATGACTTCCCATATATGACAGGGTGCACTAGTGTGCAAATATGAAATAGAGGATTCATTTGAAGTCCATGAATATTGTTCCCGAGTGTGACCTTAGCATTTAGATATATATAAATTTACAAAACGAACAAAAAATCGCATTTACTTAAAATAATACAAAATTAGGCATACATTTCTAAAATTCCAATATAAACTCATTTGTTATCAATGAAGATTACTGATTTGAACAACACCCCNCCCCCCCCCCCCCCCCCCAAGAAAATAAAAGATATCAACACTATGCATGTACCTCACTTCTGTTTCTTCAATGGTTTGCGTGTGTGCAATATTTTGTTAAGAAATGTACGATGAAATAGTCAGTATAATGTAAAATCCATTATCAAGCTGGACTTGACCAAAATCGAAATGTATTAAGCAAGGTAAAAAGAGAGAGCCATCGAGGTCGAGCCAGCTGTTTTGTTAATTAACAAAACTTTCGACCTGAATAAAAAAACAATACTTTCACATGAAAACAAGAAGGAATTTATTATAAGAGACACAAGTTGTCAAAACGTCCATCTGCAGTAATTAAAATCAGGTTTATCTTTCGTGTTTTGTTCTTTTTCAAAAGTGTAATTTAAAAAATTGCAAAACTTTGAACTGCGGTCACAAATTTTCTATATTTGAAGTTCGTATCATCAAAGAATCGAATATTTAGCTTAAAATCCTGGTGCTATATTAAGTTTCAACCTTCCAATGTTTTCAGGTCGAGTTTTTTGCTTTAATTCATTAATCTAAATTTTTCATAAAAAAACATGAATTTCAAAGTTAACAACTGCACTCGCAATGTGTTTTAATCAACATATGGCTGGCCTTGTTGTCTCTAAACCATTTTTGTAGCGTAAAATCAAATAATGTAACTATATACCTATTGAAAATACAACAATGCCTTGTTTGTGTGCCTTCACTACTAGTTGTTTCGTTGTTTGTGGTTGTCTAGATGTTCCATCAGTTATTATTATTGCAATATGTGGCACATTATCCCGTCCTCCAAAGTTCCTTGAAAATCCATCTTTAAGTAACTCCTCCAAAGCCTTATGCGTGTTGGTATTTCCGGTACTATATGGAACATTGTCTATGGCTTTCATGACTTCATCATTTGACATATAGCTATTCAGTCTAAATCGAGTTGTTGCATTATCAGAAAATGTTATCAGACCAAACCGAATGTCTTTTGTCTCGGCAGTGGTTCTATTCACAACAGATTTTGCAAATCGTGTAAGATTGGCAAAACCTCTGTGTCCAATACTTGTTGAACTGTCAGCTACAAAGATGACATCAGCTTTCGCCCCTCTACAATCTTTACAAATATAAAAAAAGCAATGAAACAAAACAAGCTGACAGCATTTAATTTGATATCTCACCAATTTTAAATGATCTGTCATTGTAATGCTGTCTCCGTTTGTGTTACATCTGATTTTTTTTATTTGAGATTTCCCCCTTTTATCTTTCTGCTTAGGCATTTGTTTGCCGATACAATCACAAATTACAATTTCATAAATGATATACCATGGTCTATCGAATTTCGCGTATAAAAAATGAAAAATGCGTATAACCTTTTTTGATTATTTTTTTTTTCAAATAATGACTCTGATTTTAAAGAATTCTTTGGTTAATGGACTTCCAAATGTTTTGGTTTGATCTGCACTGTTGAGACATAAATTAACAGTAACTTCGGTATTTTGATATTTATTACCACTGGGCCGATGCCTCTGCTGGTGGACGGTTAGTCCCCGAGGGTATTCAACAACCCAGTAGTCAGTACTTCGGTGCTGACCCGAAAACCGATTTTATATAAATTTGCAATATCTAAATTTTACCGAATTTGTTTAAAACTAAGGAGTATCTCCCTCATGCATAGCTCTGTCCTTAGCTGAATTTTGGCTTTTCTATTTAGACCCTTTTGGTTATTTGTTCTCCATCAGATTTTGCACGTTTTGGTTAATGGACTTCCAAATGTTTTGGTTTGATCTGCACTGATGAGACATAAGTTGNTAGGTTTTCAAAAAACGTTTTTTGAAAACCTACGGCTTTTTGCCATATCAACTACTGAACAAAGGCAAATGAATTTTTCTAAGCTTCCCATTCCAATAAAACTTATCTTCGGTTTTAGAGACATAGAGATGCAAAACAAATTGCAATGTCGTCTAATCATATCGCAGGTTTATTTAACCCCTCTACTTTGTGAAAAGACTTAAAATATCCAATTTCTTAGTTCCTGATCGACAACATATTTGTACAGATTAGCGGACAAGTTTTTGAAATCTAATAGGTGTCACTGTCACTGTGCCTTCTGATTGCTTTTATAGTCGAATAAATGGATAATTGATATTTTGGTTTTCCACTTAGGTCATATTGGTATTTTATTCTCTATCAGTTTTTAAACATCTTTGAGTTTATGGTCTTCCAAAATGTTTAGATATTATCTGTATTCAGTTATTAGATGTACTAACCTTTATGACGGTAGTGGTAATCTTCTTTTAACTATAAAAAAAAGATATGAAATAATTAACTGCACTTAAATATGTTTGGAACGTGGATTTGTGAACCAATTAAACATCGAATGCAAAGTAAGGTGATATTGGTACAAAAAAAATTGTCTCCCATTATCTTGAGATTTAAATTGTTGTTGTTTTTCTTGTTTAAGATCCTTTTGGCGCCGCAAACTTTAAATTTCTATTTTTGATTATGAAAGTCCTGTTTTGATGTCCTAAGGCTTCACAGTGGCGGATTTAGGGGGGGGCCGGAGGGGCCCGGACCCCCCCCTTAGTCCGGAAAATATTTAAAATTCCTAGGGGTTTTTAAAAAAAATGGGTTCCGGGCCCCCCCCCCCCCCCCTTTTGAAAAAAATATTGGTCGGGCCCCCCCTTAGCAGAAACTCTGGATCCGCCACTGCTTCATATGAAATTGTATCTGCCAAATGGTAATATTTACACCCCATCAAAATCATTCATGTGTTATACATTGATTCTTCAATATCATTTTTTATTTAAGATAGGTGTTTGCACTTATTACTGCATGAGTTCGGTACGGGTCTACCAATTGACAATTGCTCCCGACAATTGCCTCCGAATAATTGTCCCCTTGTTCAACTGTCCAACGCGGCAATTGTCTCCCATAGGACAATGTCCACACAAGATAACTGCCAACAATTACACAATTGCCACCATGATCAGCAAAGTAATTCATAATATTAAGGCTAAATATAATTCCCATGTGAAAAATCTTCTGTATGGCGTTTTTTTAATTATTTTTATATTGTTGTTGATGTTTCTGTTTACATTTTTAAATGGGTTTTTGTATATTGAAAATATGTCAATGGTTTAGCACTCTTGGGCTTTCTTATTCTAAGAATAATTGATTATTAAATAATATATAAAAGGTATATATTTGATTGTTTACTTAAGTTTTTGGCCACAGTGTATTGAATGCTATATTTCCCATGCATATAACTCCTCTTCATAGTTTCCATGTTTTGTATGTATTAGTCCATATCTCTTACAATTGTGTTTAGACGAGTCCATTTTTTATTTCTAGGTGTTGTATATACTCTTTTACGTATAAAAAAGTACAATTATTGCAAAAAGTAAAAGAATCGGTATTTTTTATTATACTTTGTCCAATCTATTTAATTTGTATAACAAACATTTGATTATGATATCATTAAAGAAAACAAAATACAATCATAATAAATGAAATAATAAAAATATTTTATATAATTAAGTTGATATATTCAATCATTGGAGCAATATTTCTATTTGGACAATTATAGGAGAAGAGGTGCAATTTTCCAGGAAGAGGTAATTATGAGGGGCAGTTGCCCGGGCACATTCACAATTGTCTAGGAATCATTGTCTGCGGAGGCAGTTGTTCACTCCCAAGTCGGTAAACAAATTACCATAGTGCGATATATATAAGTTTTCTTTGGAATGGCTTACTTGTACACAAGATGATATCTGATGTGTTTACACTGTTTCAATGAAACCAAATAATCTTACATTTTGAAAAAAATGAAAAAGAAAACTGCATCCATCAATTTTTAAGCCATATATATTTAGTACAATTGTCTCAAAGTTCCTTTTGTATTTTGTTTCTAAAGATCTAATTTGTTCTACAAACCTTTCAAACTCTTTTAATCACAAATTTCTTATTGTGGGGTTAATTTATATATTTTTCTTTTAATATTCGATATGTATTTAAGTCCACTTAAAATTTTCTCTCTATCATTTCACAGAAAAGATGTCGGACCTTGTTTTATTTTCATTTTTGTTTTGAAATGTTTCAGGAAAAAACAAGAATTTCAACTAGCTTTGCAATTGCAAGCGATAGCCGATATCACCCGGATGACCAAATCGATGACTCCATCTTATTCGCAGCTTCAAAATATACCTAGAAATCAATTTTTATTGAAATCGGACAAAGTTGAAATTTTTTTAC
Source organism: Modiolus philippinarum (assembly GCA_002080025.1). Lineage (NCBI taxonomy): Eukaryota > Metazoa > Mollusca > Bivalvia > Mytilida > Modiolidae > Modiolus > Modiolus philippinarum. The sequence goes on from MJUU01060514.1 coordinate 27,017, forward strand.
GTATTTAGACAGCCATCACGGAAACGGCAGCCATTTTGAAAATGTATTTACTTATATTCCTTCCTCTCACCTTACTGAACCTTTATACAAAATATGGACAAATTGTGCAAATCAGTTCCCCATATATTAAATCCCCAATTTTTGAACGTAAAATGGCCGCTAATTTTAAAATTGTACAGGCACATGTAACTTCAGATACTGGTCCACCTTTGTGCAAAGTTTGAAATCATTTAGTTTGAAATCACTTCATTAAGCCATTTCAAGACAATCGCTGGGACAAATATTATTGGAAGAAGAGGACAGGAATAATCAGAAGAAACGTAGAATAACAACAAGTCACCCGACTTCGTCTGTCACCATATTTGAAAACTATCTAAGAACTGAAAGATTTTTGACATTTATGTGAATGTTTACCGGCTTAGCAACATGTCTTACAAGGTTTGTCGATATTCTACGTTTACACCTTGACTCAATGCCAAATTGCTACATGATACTATGATATTAGGTACTATTAATTTACCTGTGCAAGTGAGTTTAGCTATAGATTCTCCAATCGACGTCAACGCCCCAAAGCTGGCCACACGGAATGAATGTGTTTGTTTTGGTTCAGATGCCATGAAGTCCAATTCTTCTGGATCAATGTATTGTCCAACACCTTTGGTTGTAATAAATTAATATGAGTGTATTAATTTAACAATATAACTTGCTAACATCGAATTATAAAAAATGATGTTAGCCTCTCCTCATACAATACTTTTTGTTGGTAGATTTTTTAACAAAGTGCGTACTTCCGAGTTTCGTATTGGTAATTGCTCGTAAGAAGTTGGATACTTCCTCAAATTTTCGTATCATTGGTACTCATTCTATACACATTCAACTTGTTACTAATTGTGTTCGATAGTTTGAATTTAAGTGAAATGTTAACTTTTGTTTTTATAGCTTAGTGTACTTTTCTTGTGATTTCCATTTCTTTGCTAAACGTAAATTGTTGACGTGTCATTGTAACTTCATTTTATTCTTGTCAGTTTCATTTCCTTAAAGTAAAAGAAATTTTATAATTTCGGTTTTTTGTAAACAAATTCACAAAAAATACCGACGTTTCACAAAATTAATGCAGTTAATTTCGTTATGCTGTACACGTGTTTCAAGGAGTAACCTCTCATCAGCAGCATTAAAATCAAACACTTGTCATAAGGAAAGCCATTATCCAAAAGTAGTCCACAATGAAGTAATGATTTCCTAAATATCGAAAAAGGAGGCCAAATCCAGTACCAAGGACATCTACCGAGTTCCTGACACGGAATGAGGCCTCAGGATTTTTAAGTGGTTAGAATTTTGATAAAAACAGTACATTTCTAAAACATGCAAGGAAAAAATTTTCATGTCAGACAACTCTCACTATTGTGCTAGTGAATACCCTCGGGGACCTCTGGTGCACCAGCAGTGGCATCCTTGTAAATCAAGAATGCATAAACATAACTTGAAAGCGATCCAAACGTTTTCTAGAACGCACATAAGCCTCTGCATACATGTGCAATATCCTTGTTCTTAAGCGTTTGATTATTTCATTCTGATTGCGAAAAAGAACTAGAAGTACTGTGGCCAGGTGGGCCACAAAATGATACCCCCGTTCCCACAGTAGAATGTCTCTAAAATAATGCATTATGTACTAAAGATTTTGTAAAAAAAAATTACAAAAAGTTTCTACAATTTACAGGGAACATGCAATAATTAAGTAACCAGGAAGTAGATGTCTGGTAAACCTGAATATGCTACCAGCAGTATGGGTTTTAAATTTGCATACAAAATTTCAAGGGGCGGTGATATGAAATTACTGAGAAAACTTTCAGGAAAACCTTCTACAATTGACACAAAGATGTCAAAAATTAAGTAAGAAGGTAAACAGGAAGTTGATGTCCGGGAAATCATAAACCACTACTTGTGGTATGGGATATCGTTCTGAATGTCCATACAAAATTTCAAGTAGTAGTGATTTGTAGTTAATGAGAAAAATGTTACGAAAATTTTTTTACAATTCACAGATGTCAAAAATTAAGTAAGTTGGTAAACAGTTAGTAAATGTCCAGTAAACCTGAATTTGCTACTTGCGGTATAGGACACCTTTACAGACTCGCATTAAAATTTCAAGTGGCAGTGATTAGTAGTTATTGAGAAAACTGTTATGAAAAGTACTTACAATTGAACGAAAGATGTTAAAAAATTTAAGTAATTCGGTAAACAGGAAGTAGAAGTCTGGCAAACTTGAAATCGCTACTTGTGGTATAGGACATCATTTCAAACTTGCAAACAAAATTTCAAGTAACAGTGATCAGTAGTTGCTGAGAAAAATGTTACGATGTTACGAAAATTTGTCACAGACAGACAGACAGACAGACGGACAAGGTGATTCCTATATACCCTCTGAACTTCGTTCGTTGGGGGTATAACAAGAGAATCAAAAAGACTTCCAATGTATGACAGGGTGCACTAGTGTGCAAAAATGAAATAGTGGGCTTATTTAAAGTCCAGGAATATTGTTCCCGAGTGTGACCTTAACATTCGGATATATATTCATTCAGAATCTAAATTTACAAAACGAACAAAAATCGCATTTACTTATAGGCAAATTTCAATATTAACTCATTTGTTATCAGTAAAGACTACTGATTTGAACAACATCACCCCAAAAATAAAAGATATCAACACTATGCATACATCAAGGACTGAATCGTATCAAGTAGACTTAAATTTTAACTCACTTCTGTTTGTGATAATGGCTTACGTGTGTGCAATATTTTGTTAAGAAATACTAGTATACAGTGGAAAAGTCAACATAATGTAAAATCCATTATCCAGCTAGACTTCACCAAAATCTAAATGTATTGAGCAATGTAAAAGAGAGAGCCATGTTTAAATATTTTTTTAACAAAGGGTTCAGAAATAGGGTTCGAGAAATCCATGGTGGTCGAGCTATTGCAGTTCGAGCCAACCGTATTGTTAATTAACAAAACTTTCGACCTAAATAAGAAACAATGCTTTCACATGAATACAAGAAGGAATTTATTATAAGAAATAAGTTGTCAAAACGTCCATCTACAGAAATTAAATTCGGGTATATCTTTCGCATTTTGTTGTTTTTCAAAAGCGTAATTTTAAAAATGCAAAACTTCAAATTGCGGTCACAAATTGTCTATATTTGAAGTTCGTATCATTAAAGGATAAATCCTGGTGCTATATTAAGTTTCAACCTTCAGATGTGTCCAGGTCGAGTTTTTTGTTTTAATTCATTAATCTAAATTTTTCATGAACAAACAAGAATTTCAAAGGTATCAACTGAACTCGCAATGTGTTTTAATAAACATATGGCTGGCCTTGTTGTCTCTAAACCATTTTTGTAGCGTAAAATCAAATTATGTATATACCTATGGAAAATACAACAATGCCTTGTTTGTGTGCCTTCACTACTAGTTGTTTCGTTGTTTGTGGTTGTCTTGATGTTCCATCAGTTATTATTATTGCAATATGTGGTACATTATCCCGTCCTCCAAAGTTCCTTGAAAATCCATCTTTAAGTAACTCCTCCAAGGCCTTATGTGTGTTTGTATTTCCGGTACTATATGGAACATTGTCTATGGCTTTCATGACTTCATCATTTGACTTATAGCTATTCAGTCTAAATCGAGTTGTTGCATTATCAGAAAATGTTATCAGACCAAACCGAATGTCTTTTGTCTCGGAAGTGGTTCTATTCACAACAGATTTGGCAAATCGTGTAAGATTGGCAAAACCTCTGTGTCCAATACTTGTTGAACTGTCAGCTACAAAGATGACATCAGCTTTCGCCCCTCTACAATCTTTACCAAAAAAAATATTAAAAAAAGCAATGAAACAAAACAAGCTGACAGCATTTAGTTTGATATCTCACTAATTTTAAATGATCTGTCCTTGTAATGCTGTCTCCGTTTGTGTTACATCTGATTTTTTTATTTGAGATTTCCGCCTTTTATCTTTCTGCTTGGGCATTTGTTTGCCATACAAGGGCATTTGTTTGCCATACAAGCATCCAATTACAAAATACAATTTCATAATTGTTATACCATGGTCGATCGAATTTCGAAAATGAAAATACGTATAACCTATGATTATTTTAAAAAAAGATAATGATTCTGAGTTTATTTTAAAGAATTCTTTGGTTCAGTTATTTCGGGAAATTATAAGTTTCAGTAAACAGACAGGAGCTGGGCGAAAAAAAAGAAAAATTACCTTTAATGATTCAGAATAAATATCAAATAATTCTCCTTAATTACAGTTATTATTACGGTAAGGACTTATTTTGACCCTATAAAATTCACAACATTCAAACCAGTTAAAAAAATTAATTTACTTTAATTAATTACAAAAACAGGATAACAGTAAACACCTAAAATGGCCAGGAACTATAATCACATGCCACAATATACAAGCAAACTGCACCAGAAGAACAACAATGAAAACAGGAGACAAACATAAATAACAATAGGAACTCGGGGTAGCCGAACTTTGGTACCGACACTAGCAAAGGCCAGTGGTAGGGTTGAACCGGTATATGGGTACCCAAACCTCCCCTTTCTCTATTCCGTTTCCCTATAGTATAATAAAAATGCGAATAAAACCCAATACAGGTAGACTACTAACTAAATTACCACTATCTTGAAAAAAAGGAATATGACAAAACATAATTTTGAAAGAAGGGTCAAAGATTGCTCGCCGCTAAACTGTCGGCTAGATATTTTATTGTTAAAAAGAACACGATATGTGAACGAACACAAGTTTTTACAAATAACGAGGTTCGTTCCCTACAATGACCCTAAACACAATAACACACAAGATGACAGTAGTAATTAAGGGCATATCCAATAATTCAGGGGAGATAATAGAAAACACAGAAGAATACAGTTTTTCCCGGAAATATGACGTTGATAACTGTAATGTTACAAAGTAGTTCCAATTTTTTTAGGAAAGGTAATTTGTGCCTTCAAATTTGGCGGACTTTATAATCTTTTAAAATAAATTATGCAATTATGCACATGACGGTAAATAATCGAGTTTGTTTCTTGGTCAAGAATATGTGAACCAAATAAAATAATGTCAAAAAATAATGTTATCCAACAACAATTGTTTTATACAAAGATTAAATATGAAGTTAACATTTCCCAACTTATTCGTTACTCAATGGCTTGGGGGTCTATACAGTGACTATATTGATATAGATCGGTTGCTCATAAATAGGCTACTTAAACAGGGGTGTGTTACCCATTACTTGAAGTCATCACAACAGAAATTGAACAGTCAACATCACGATATGGGATATCTGTTTCTCAAATGAGGACATAACTTCCCTTTTACAGCTCAAGTTGTTTTCCTTCTACTGTTTTTCTATTGGATCCCTGTTGATGATCTTTATGGAAATGAAAGGATATTGAGTGAATGTACATGTGACAACATTGCACACGATACATAGAAAAGTCCAGTTTATCAAGGACAGGGCTTTTAATCCTGTCTACATCTTGATTTCGGCTGAAGGTCTTGAACCAGAGGTGAACAATATTCACCCCCTCAAGCGAGATCAAGAAGGCCCCTAGCGTACACTTAAGCGGTATCCTTAACAAAAATGTTGAGCAACATCGATCACAGCCAAAGTATGTCATTGAAGCAGGTCAATGAGGAAAAAAGTAAAACCGTGCAATGTCTGCCTACAAATATTTGTCATTAAGTAGCCCGACCAAAGACTACAATAAGGACAAAAACAACATCGATAGAAAATACGGGCACATCGAAATATATGTGGGCAAACCTTGCAGTGTAACTTAGGTTGAAAGAGCAAAAATAGTCGTGTGTACAGATTATACATTTTAGTAAAAACAATGAAAATATTGAACAGCCAAATTGAAAAATGAATTTGTAAACGTATGAGAAATTCTCACACGAACAAACACACCATAATTCCATAATTGTAATATTATAAGAGCATAAACCTCAATCACGTTCAGACTTTCAACAGACTCCACGTATGTATGTATGTCTTCATTTTTTCTGTACTGTTCTCATGTGATGTCTTTGTTTCTTTGTGTTTTCGATGTTGCCATTGTCTTTCGATTATTCGTTTTAGACTGACGGTTCGGTTCTTACTTACTTACTTTTATGCATTGGTTTATATCTTACATAATTTTTGTGCAAGTAGACTCAATAGTTATTACGCAATAGCTTGTTGCATTTTAAATGAGATAAAATTTACTTTAATTTCACACAGACTTTATCAGAAATGAATATGGCGGCTTAATTTAACCAGAATGAAATTGTGTAAAACCTAAAGAATAATATTAAAAGAAAACTTATAAGCAGAACGTTATACAGGTCTAATAATGTCGCTAATGTTTGCCAGACTGAAATGTATCCAGAAAATGACCATTATTGACCATGTTTTTGAAAATGATTGATTGAAAGGCATTTTTATTGTTTTCCAACTTTGATTATTTTTAAAGGTTTTTGGCACCAATTTTTACTTGTTTTTAAGCTCGGGAATTCGAGATTTCTATAATTTGACGGGTGTCATTCGTGGAGCAGACCATGCTTACCCTTCTGGAGCACCTGATGATACCTCAGTTTTATAGGGGTTCACACTGCTAGTGCTTTAGTTTTGTGATGTTCTTGATCATTTTTGTTTATTTGTTTTGTCTTTGTCATACTTTCTCAATTCGTGTTGCTGTGAATTGCCGTGATTTTGGATTTATGATATAAGAATTTTCCCTTTCCTAGTTCTTGCTTCGGTATTCGTTTGCCGATGTTTTTAAGCCCGGGGTTTCGTTAAATAAATGCACCGGGGATCGAGATTTCATCAGTTTTTAAGTTCCCGTTTAGTACGGTATTTAGTAAAAATAAAGTTGGCATTCCGGGATGAGACCCCCTCCGTTGCACCCAGCACTGAATTAACTCGAAAATATGTCAATTTTGATCATACATGTCCTTAAGTTTAGACTTAATAAAATCTCTTGCTAATGTTCGAATTGACGAAAGACTGTCTGTGGTATTTTCTTTAAAATACTTACTTCTAGGTTTCGCCTTTAAATAAATACTTACCAGTAATTGGTGCTGGCGTTCCCGGTTGTTCGCCTGAAAATTTAAAATGTCGAACTATTATGTATGGCAGTTTTATTGCCTCTTTAGTTACATGTGTTGGAAGCATTTTAAAATCATTGTAATAATAAAGTAAATAAAATCAGGAAACACTTTTTGTTTAATTAGTAGGGCACTGCAATTTCTTTTATTCGGGGGCTGGCAGTTTTTGTAAATAAATATTCTAGCCTGAATAAAAGTGAAAATAAATATTCTGGCCCATACCTTCCTGAAAATTAATCTGGCCTCCAGATTCCACGTATAGTATAGTAAAAGCAAAATAAATAATCTTGCCCTCAAGCGAAAAATTTGCCAGACCCAAACCGCAAATTAAATGAATGTCCCCTTACTTATTATTGTAGTACTGCAAGATTTAATTAGGTAAAAAATTAATAATTTCTGCTTATTGATTGTAGTTTAATGTTTAAGATAAGAGACTGAATATTCTTTGAAATGGAATTACTTACCAGGACACAACTGTGTAACAACCTTCTTCGTAATAGTCCATAGTTTGTCCAGACTTTCTACTTGAAATACGTAGCTAGGATCGGAGGCAATAACTGCTAATTCTGCAGGATCTCGCTCAGGACCGACCCCTACAAATAAAAAAAAATAAATATAGGTAACAGAAATTACAAGAACAAACGCCACGACAAGCAACATAGTGCAAGGATGATAAAAAAAACGTTAGCACGGTCACCAATAAAACACTATGACGAGAAAAAAGTTTTCAGGAACGTCCGGATATGATTTGAGGAACCTTGAAAAATGGTAAACAACGCTCTTTTTGGTGCCTTGCTATGTTTTGAAGCACAAATTAAAAAATCTAAGAATGCCATCGTACCCTCCGACAATTCCCTTGTGATGTTTAAAATTATATTCTCAATTTTTTGTCTAATGAATTAGAACTTTTGGCAATCGGAGCCAGAATATTAATATCTGACCCCCTCTTACTGCACTGCCAAATGCTCTAGAGTCACGAATTAAAAACAGAATGAAAAGTTATTTCGCTTCATAACATGTTAATCTTAGAAAGGTATGATGACATTCTTATTTTTTAAATTTATGCTTCATAACATCGCACGACACCAAAAAAGACAATTGTTTACCATTATTTCGCTTCATATCATGTTTATCTTAGATCGGTATGATGACATCCTTAATTTTTAAATTTATGCTTCATAACATCGCTCGACACCAAAAAAGAGCATTGTTTACCATTTTGTAAGGTTCGTCCAAATCATATCCAATCGTTCCTCTAAACATTTTCTCGTCATAGCATTGGTTGTGATTTAGATCGATTGGTGGCCGTGATTAGAATAACAGAGTAGATAATGCAGTCGCTAGAGTAGTTGACTGCATGTCTGAAGAAATATAATGAGCTCAGATTTAAAACTCGTCCTTTCAATATGCGTCATCGTTGTCATGTCATAAGCTGTCAGAAAAGTATAAAATTCGATAAGCCCTCAAGAAACATTACTATTATTGTCCTGTTGACTTAGTCACGCTAATACAATAGTATATCACAATTCATCGCTAAATTTCACTATGATATTGGTCATTTACTCTGTTTATTCATTTTACTGGCTTTGGGAATGTGAGGTCATGAAAGATGTCACATGTCAGAAAAGACTCCTTCCTTCCGGAGCACTTGGTCCTGCTTCAGCTTAATGGAGTTCGTGCACTCCGACCGTTGTTTTATTTTTGTCCATTTGAGGAAAATAGAGAGGACATCACTGAGATGGTGAGGTGTCCGTTATTAACACTGAATTCATATAAAATGTTAAACATTTTATATTTCATAATTTGGTTCTACTAAATATATATATTAAATATATCAATAACATAATACCGAAGTTACAGTTAATTTTGTTTCTTCAACAATTTATAAGTAACTAAGGAGTATCTCCCTCATGCATAGCTCTGTTCTTAGCTGAATTTTGGCTTTTCTATTTAGATCCTTTTGGCTATTGGTTCTCTATCAGCTTTTACACGTTTTTTGGTTAATGGACTTCCAAATGTTTTTGTTAGATCTGCACTGATGAGAAATAAGTTGTCGAAATGCGCATATGCAGAAAATAAATGAACAGTGACTTCGGTATTTTGTTGTTTATAAATAGAGAAGACAAAATTCAGCTAAGGACAGAGCTATGCATGAGGAAGATACTTCTTAGCTTTTAACATAATTTTATTAGATTAAGATATTCACCTATTCTCCGTTAAAGTGTCCACTTTCATTTTTTGATTGTCGCCGGTTTTTATGAGTAAAAATTGACAAAACTATGTTATCGGTTGGGTAGAAATTGTTATTTTTAGTAAAGGTAGACATTATAGATTTTTTTAGACGATGTATGCAAGTTAAATCTTTGATTAGTTAAAATTTATGACCAATTGATATGTTGCACATATCGAAAAACGTAATGTCGCTTTGGAAACGTGCAAAATTCACATCAGGATATTCTAAAAATGAACAAAGAACTCGAGATATTTTGTGTTGGAAAATGTAATGATATGAATGGCAATAATTTTCAGAAAGTTTCATTACAATAGCGTCAAAAGTTTTTTGCATACTTCACTTTTCAAGATTGTCGCCTGATTTCCGTAATCAACGTTACCCGTACCCATTGTAGGTCATAATGTAAACAAATATGTGACCAAATATTCAATAAAATACGAAATATCTATTGCAAACAGTCTTATTTCACAATAAGAACAACAATTGTCAGCCATTTATCGATCGGTTCCAAAATAATGGCCATTTTTCCAATAGAGCTTAAGTAGTTTTTTTAAGGAAGTAATCAACGTTACGCCAACTATTTCAATACTAACAAGATGAGCATATACTGAGGCTAATAAAACGAAAACTACACTATATCTGACCTAATTTCTCCAAAAAAATTATATCCAGAAAGCTTTTTTTCTTCACAAAAATATGTCTCCAGCAAAGTTACGTAATTTACGTTATGTAATTTACGTTACGGTGTTATTATTCTTACTGATTAATAGTCACTACATTGCTGTAGGACGTACGGAATGCAGACGTTATTACACCGTGTTTGAGCAATACTTTAAGTTTTTGACGTCACATCCGATATTTTGCAATATATTCAAAAGTTAGAAGTTACCGTAACGTATAGTACATTTTAAAAAGAAATGAGAAATTGAAAACATATTTTTTGTCTTTATATTTATTATTATGTATGCAATGTATATTTTGTTTTTTGCTCTAGCATTGTGAATTTGTGTGACTTCAAAGACAATGGTCATTAATGTACTTTTAAAGACCAGAAACGGATAAATCGAAGCAACGTAGATTACTGTAGAAAGTAACGTATATTTCATGTTTACCGCTGTTGCCTATTAGGATGTCTGTAATCAATACTAAGAAGTAGAAAGCATATAGGGAACAAAAAATGGAGAAAGAATTTATTATTTTCATTATAACTATCTACGTTTCGTGTGTCATTTCCCGAATTCTGATACAGAAAACCCAGTGTTACATCTAAAATCACATATTTCAATAATATAGTTTTTCCTGAAATCCTTGGGTAAAGTAGTGCCAATCCCGAAAATCAAGGTCTTTATAACATTGGCCCATACCGCTTCAGTAAATGGATTGACACACCATCATCGCCTGCTCCTTTCCCAAACAAATAACCATCGTAAATATAAATTATGGATTCTAATGATGATCTCGAAAATGACTTTCTAAGGGAAGAAAGAATTGGTGAAACTCAATCTTTGTTCGAATAGCCGTGTCCCAACGTAATGTTTTAAATGCTAAAAGAAATAAAAGTAAGATTACTTGTTAAATCAGGGAACCTTTAAGCTCTTCTGAGGAGTGGTCGGAGATGCAAAATTGACGATGAAACAAAAAGGAAATGCTGCAAACATTGAAATAAGCTTTACGCATTCATAGGTTTCATCAATGTCATATTATAAACCATTAGATATTTCTGTTAGACTACATGTCCAAAACGATACTGACAGCTGAATCACATAATAACTTGGTAAAGATTAATTAACAAATACATTTTCATTCAATTTGTGTTGTAAATGTGTTACTATATTCCTTTTTACCCGCTTTGATTAGCAAACAGTAATCTACGTTACCTAAGGTTTTCCTTAAATGCATGATTGAAATAATCACCAGCAGCAGTTTCTCGAGTAAATATAATTCATATACACGAAATGCATAAAACAAATAACCAAGAGAATATGTATGACAGTAAAAAGTCTTTTTTTTTCATAATTTTTACCAATATTTTTTCTCTATTACTCATGGGCTCTAAATGAGCGAATATATTTGTGATTTTTTTCTGGATTTATCCCATGTCTTTCATATTATTAATGTTAGATATAATTGTATTCCTATAAACTCACAATAATATTTGGTATATGAATTATGTGATAGTCAAATGTGATTTTAGCAAGATTGTAACCTACGTTACAATTCAGTTGTAATATACGTTACCGAAACCAAGCTCAAATTGAAAAATACTATGAATAAAATAGCTGCTTCTAATCTTGAATAAGAAGGAGTTGTAAGTCGTTGGTTTGTGTTTCACTCTCAATGACCACTGACATCTCAAAGGTAATAGTTTAATTGTAAATGAAAGAAAATGTAGTATAACATAGCATTAAAATTTTAAAAATAGCCGAATGGTTTTTAGCCGAGATTTTTTTTTATTAACAACTTCTATCAAATCCATATAAATGCTGAAGTCTTTATAATCATTGAAGTAATTTTTTCCCAACAAAAACCTTTCTGAATTTCAGTTTTATTAACAGGAGGTTGCAAGAAAATGAGGATTTTTATCAAACGTAGATTACAATTGCGCATTGGTCTCTTTCATGTCAATGTATGTAAAAAAATTATTTTTCAAGCCTCAGTCCTAAAAATTTGCATTTTGTTTGTTCTATAATGGTTCTTCACGAAAATACATAGTTTCACTCGTTTCAAAGCTTTAAATTATTTTCTACATTTTTTTGCCATATGCACACTTTAACGGAGAATAGGTGTAATTGCAAATTTCCAGCATCGAAGTACTGATTACTAGGTTGGCAAGTACCCTCAGGAAATAACAGTACACAAGTTACATTTCACTTCCTTTTATGCCCCGTCCACGAATGTGGAAGGGGCATATAGTGTTACCCTTGTCCGTCCTTCCGTACTTCCGTACGTCCGGCTAAGTTTTGCGTTTAAGTACATTTCTCAGAAACTGCAAGAGGTGGAACAATAATAAGCCACTTCGTAGTTTCGACAACTTCCGCTTTATGGGGAAATCGGCCAGATGCATTATGGGAAGGATGGAAGCAAAACAGCAGACGAAGTGGGCGAGAGGGCAAATGGATTAATTATATGATTGNACTAATCCGGTTGACCTGGGGTCAACCGGAGCAAATTGCGTCATTGAACATTGTGACGTTGAAAAATCTATATTGTGACGTCAAAATTTTACGGGAAAATTCACCAACTGGTAACTCGTCTATTCAAATGTTATACTACTTTCGTTACAACACTGCCCTTTACCACATTTTCAGATGAAGAACAACAATATTTACTTTGAAAATCCAATCAGTTACCACTATAAGATGAAGGACAACAATAAAGTATACGAAAGAACTCGCCGAATTCGTCTCGTACATTTTACTCCATATTTCCCTAACTGTAACCTAAAATTAGCGTTACGAGCCCGATTTCCAACTGCAAGATGAAGGTCAATAAGTAAACATTAATGTACACGTGAACTCACTTAATTTGTCTCGTACTTGGATGAACATGGTCGCAGTGTGGGGATTCCGTTCGTCCTATTCAAAACGCTAAAAGTGACGTCAGAAAACGACAGTAAAGTAAATTAATAAATCGAGACGGAACAAATTCCGGAAAATAATATCTCATTTTTATTAAACCAGTTTATCTCAATATGATAAACTTAATTATCGTTTTGTAAATTACCGATAAAAGAAATATAGGATATTTTGTTTTTGACTTTATCACGGCGTAACGCATCAAGCTCGCCCTAGCGGACTCACTTGATACTGGCCGTGATAAAGTCCGTATCAAAAACAAAATGTCCCTTATTCTATATCTATTATTGTCCTGTTGACTTGGTGACGCTAATGCAATAGTAGATCACAATCCATTGCTAAATTTCACTATGTTATTGGTCATTTACTCTGTTTATTCATTTTACTGGCTTTGGGAATGTGAGGTCATGAATGATGTCACATGTCAGAAAAGACTCCTTCCTTCCAGAACACTTGGTCCTGCTTCAGCTTAATGGAGTTCGTGCACTCCGACTGTTGTTTTATTTTTGTCCATTTGAGGAAAATAGAGAAGACATCAATGAGATGGTGAGATGTCCGTTATTACCACTGAATTCATATAAAATGTTAAACATTTTATATTTCATAATTTGGTTCTACTAAATATATATATTGAATATATTAATAACATAATACCGAAGTTACAGTTAATTTTGTTTCTGCATATGCGAATTCCGACAATTTATAAGTAACTAAGGAGTATCTCCCTCATGCATAGCTCTGTTCTTGGCTGAATTTTGGCTTTTCTATTTAGATCCTTTTGGCTATTGGTTCTTTATCAGAGTTTACACGTTTTTCGGTTAATGGACTTCCAAATGTTTTGGTTAGATCTGCACTGATGAGACATAAGTTGTCGAAATGCGCATATGCAGAAAATAAATGAACAGTGATTTCGGTATTTTGTTGTTTATAAACAGAGAAGACAAAATTCAGCTAAGGACAGAGCTATGCATGAGGAAGATACTTCTTAGCTTTTAACATAATTTTATTAGATTAAGATATTGCAAATTTCCAAATAAAATCGGTTTTCGGGACAGCATCGAAGTACTGATTACTAGGTTGGCGAGTACCCTCAGGAAATAACAGTATACAAGTAACATTACACTTCTTTTTATGCCCCGTCCACGAATGTGGAAGGGGCATATAGTGTTACCCTTGTCCGTCCTTCCGTACTTCCGTACGTCCGGTTATGTTTTGCGTTTAATTACATTTCTCAGAAACTGCAAGAGGTGGAACAATATTAGTAGGCCAGTAGGTAGATATTTGATAATACTACAGAGTTCACTAGGTAGTTTGACTCTGTGACCTACATTTCATGCTTGAGAGACTCTGGTTAAGTTTTGTGTTGAAGTTCATTTCTCAAGAACTACACATTATAGGATAACGACGTTTTATCAAATTAATTGCCTTGATAAGTACTACCCAAATCTTTGAAAATTTGGTTGCTTTTCAAAATTTCACCATGGTACTGTTTGAGGGTTAGAGAAGTAACATGTACCATGGATTTCATTCGTTTTTGTCTAAAGGTTAGAAAATTGCATTAACCAATCAGCTACCAAACATACCTTTCAAAACACTATATGTCTCACAGATAGTGTGACGGGTGCCGCTAGCGGGGTAGGACATGCTTACCCTTTTAGAGCACCTGATGTCACTCCCGGTTTTCATGGGAGTTCACACTATGAGTGCCTCAGTTCTTAATGTTATCTTTGTATTTCCGTGCATTGTAGCTGTCTCACGTCCTTGTTTTGTTTTTATCTGCTGCCGTTTTTGCCATGTCTTTGGACTTCGATGTTTGTAGTCATCGCTTCCCTTGTTCCTATTCTACTGCCGTTGTTTTTGACCTACATTTTACGCTTCACTGGCTTTGGTTACGTTTTGCGTTAAAGTCCATTTCTCAACAACTACACATAAGACAATGATGTTTCATCAAATTAATTGCCTTGACGAGTACTACCCAAAACATTGACAATTAGGAGACTTTGACCTACAAGTTTACGCTTAAGTGACTTTGGTTAAACTTTGTGGTTAAGTCCATTTCTCTACAACTACTCATTATAAGACAATGATGTTTCATCACATTAATTGCCTTGACGACTACTACCCAAAACATTGACAATAAGGAGGCTTTGACCTACATTTTACACCCAGTGACTTTGGTTAAACTTTGTGTTTGAGTCCATTTCTCCATTTCTCAACAACTACACGTTATAAGACAATGATGTTTTATCAAATTAATTGCCTTGATGAGTACTAACCAAATCATTGACAATTAGGTGGCTTGAACCTACATTTTATGCGCCAGTAACTTTGGTCAAGTTATGATTTTAAGTCTATTTCTCAACTATAATGCATCATGGTATTTCACTGTAACATTCATCTGACGGAGGTCTGCCCATTTCATCAACAATGATTTGGTATCCATGACCTACATTTTATGATTGAATTACTTTGGTTAAATTTTGCATTTCATTACAATTCAGTGATAGGGAACTATTGAAATGGGTAAATCTGTTGCTATGAATTTATTGGCGGGGCATATATGTCTTATAATTACATTCTCTAGTTTCTTTCAAAATTACATAATACAAGAATGTTGGATTTATGATGTCAATATAACACAAACCAAGATACACATTTGTACATGCAGTATGTACTTACCAATAGCAAAAACTATGTAATTCTTTTTTCTGAGTTCTTCTATTGTCCGATTTGTTTTTGCAGGTTCTGTTGATTTTCCGTCAGTTATCACAACAACTATCTGTGGAACATCAACACGGCCTCCGTAATAATATGACATTCCTTCGTTCATCAGTAAGGTCAAAGCTCTGTCTAAATATGTGCTTCCTCCTTCCCATGGCGTATGTTTCAATAGCTCCGCTATTTCCGATTTTGTTTTGTAATCATTCAGGTGAAAAAGTATTCTTGGATTAGTAGCAAACGTCATGAGGCCTACTCTGACCTTTGATGGTCCAAGGTCATAGTCCTTAATGACGGACTCGACGAAATCTAATTCTTTTCGGAAATTTGAGTCAACATACAGACTTGACGACTCGTCGACTATAAAAAATATGTCAGCAGCCTTTGTTTTAGAACATGCTGTAATAAAAAGAAATTAAGATATTCAATGTTACATCTGCAATATTTCCAGTTACGAAAGATACTACGAATTATTCACTCTTCTTGGTAATAATTCTGGAACACTAAATGGTCTTTTTCAATAAAACCCGTTAAACCCACCATTTCTTTCAAAATGCTTGTACCAAGTCAGGACCATTGCAGTCGATAATTTTCCGGGTGGTTTCCACCTGATTTGTCTTTTTGTCTCATGGACTTTGGCTCTTGACCATTCTGTTCGGTAATTTTGTTATTACCCCCATTTGATAACTAAATGAGAAGAAGAGAACATTTGTATTGTATTGTATTGAAACTTGTAATTATATCTGAATTTCGCAAAATTTTGTTTGAAACTAAGGAGTATCTCCCTTATGCATAGCTCTGTCCTTAGCTGAATTTTGGCTTTTCTATTCAGATTCTTTGATCATTTGTTCTCTATTAGTTTAAACATGTTTTTCGGTTAATGGACTTCCAAATATTTTGGTTTGATCTACACTGATGAGGCATAACTTGTCGAAATACGCATATGCAGAAAATAAAAAGAATACATTATCAGTTTCGGTATTTTGTAATTTTTTGTAGAAGATAACGTTTGTGATTTAATAAAGGGAGATAAATTTAAAAACTTAACTGGGGAATAACATGTCCACAAACAAAAGAATAGACCTAGAAGTAATAACGAAGAACCCAGGGTTTTCCAGAAATGATAATTTCTATAATTTACAGATTGAATTAAAACAATTGGGTGACAAAAACGGAAAGATGTTTCAAAGGTGAAAAAAGGCAAATATAAGATGAGAACAGAGATTTGCACAAAGGAGATACCCCTTAGTTTTAGACACTATATAAAACTTATTGATAATAAGTTTCCAAAACGAATCAGGTCGAGCCGACACCAAAGTGCTGCATTCAATTCGGGACTGACATTCCATTAGCAAAGACATCGACACAGCATTGATGAATACTTTATTTACTGAACTACTGTGTTGATTATCTGACAAACTATTGATACAAATGGTGATTTATTTTGAATTAGAACTGGGGAATTTCGGCAATATCAGCCTTTTTGCAAATTAAATTCTACAAATATTCATAAAAGTAGGGAGATAATCGCCCTCTTGTGTGTAACATATTGTTTCGATCAACCCATCAGAATAAGCAATTAAATTAGTATTATATAATCAAAACTTACGTTCAGTTGTTTGTTTTGGAGTAGAAATCAACGGACGAGCTGTCGGTATAACTGGAAAAAAAATACATAATCTACCATTAATATAAATTGATGTCTGTAAATGTGTTCCGGTTAAATATGGACGATTACCATTAAATTCAGATTGTGCCCTTCTCATGTATATAATCAATTGAAAACATTGAGAAAAATTAACATTGTATATAGAGACCTAATTCAACCTGTATGTTAGAGTACACCATCTTGACCATCTTTAAAAACTGTACGCCAGTTCTAAACTACAAGTATTTCATTATTATTGCTAGGAATAACTACATGAAAAATTAGTTTTGAGGGTACCAAAAATGACCCCTTTCTATCAATAAGGAATAAAAATAAGTTAATGTAAATAGCGAACTGAATGATAACGATAATCCGTATTAATGCACACTGGTCATTCGGCTAAACGGGAGAATTGTCCGTTAACTTTGTTTTATATGTGGTTACAACGGTGATGGGTCCGTTGACTGGAGTAGAATACAGTCAGTTGATCAGAATTTATCGTAATATCAACATAAATGTCAATCAAAATTTGCTTCTTTCATATCGCATGCAATTTATAAGAAACTAGTGAATGTGTCTACCAGTGTAAAAATAATGGGTGAAAATTGTTGTGACAATATTTTTTGTGGACCTTGCTCCATTTCAACGTATTCTAGAAAGCCGTGTTACTCACCACTATATTTTGACCTTTGCAGATGTAAACAAACTTTAGGTTTTAGTGTGTTATGAGAAAAATACCAAAGGAAACATACATTTATAATTATCCTATGAAAAATATGAATAAGTACCACCCACTGCCTTAACAACATAAAGCACTGATTTATATTTATGAAGATAATAAAAAATCATTGAAAACCCAGTCAGTAAATCGAAAGGCCCCCGAAACTCAGTCCGTTAACTAGGTCAGTTGAGAGTAAATATAAAAGTTGTAATGTCGTTCGCCGAAGCAGACTCGAAGCGAGGGTTATTATCCAATTCAGACTTGTCAAGTCTCACGCTTTCGGCGTGAGAGTCACACTTTCCAGCACCAAATCACGCTCTCACGCTCACACCTTTCAATGTCACTCTTTTTAGATTATCAAGAAAAATGGATTTCAATATAGAAAAGAACCTTTTCGTGAAAAGAAAACCAGAAATTAGGAGTTGTTCTGTACATTCCTTGTTCATTTTCTATTAAAGGCCCTGAAGTAAAACAATTTTTTTTCAATGGAATTCACAGATATGAAAGCTAATTTCATATTTTCCCTTTCTTATTAAAAATTTGGTTTCAAATTCCTTGCTATGACCATTTGAAATGCTCTCAGAATGCACCACTTTGCGTTTTAAAGAAGAAATCTTGTTGCTATTCCCCCACATGCCCTCCATGTCACTCTTGGAACCTAAACCTCCTTGACAGCTCTGTATCCATTATCTTTGGTCGTTTACCCGTGTCGTCTGTTGGTATCTTCATCTGCATTTAAATTTGTAAGCCAACTTCCTACTAAATTTTAGAATATTAAAAAAAACATTTTTTTTTCACCGTTCATTGAAGATCTTATGGTAGCTTTGAGTTGTTATTACTCCCCTTTGGGTCGTTGTCTCTTCGACACATTCCCCGTTTCCCTTCTTTTTCTATTTAGTTGTAGAGCAATTTTCAGTTAATGGTCTTCCAAATGTTTAGATTTGATCTGCACTGAAAAAAGAATAAGCTGTCGGAATAGCCATCTGCAGTAACTGCATGTAACAGTAACTTTGGTATTTAAAAAAAGGGTTAACCGGGTCTTTAATTATTGGTATAGGTACATGTAATCATTTTGTGCACCTTTTACTTGAAATATCATATTTCTGAAATTAGAAGTCAACAGATTCGAAAATAAGTCTTTGATAGATTGCATCTTAACTTTCCGGAAGTCTTGTGTCCATAATCGATTACTTTTAACTTTATTAATGCAAAACACAATTCCAATTAGAGATTTCTCGATAACTCACGAACGAAACGAAATGAACGTACGTTTACTTAAGCATACGAAAGAAACAAAAGGACCATTCATTGTTAGGTGTAGTAAGTGACAAACGAAACATAAACGAATGCCGAATACGTACGAATCGGGTTTTAACGTGGATGCATCGGTGATTACCGGAAATTATTTACCTTCGGGGCAACCTTCACTTTTTAAGATAGTTGTAAAACTTGTATGGGCTAACTCTAGATTGCCGATTTGAGTAAGAGTTACAGTTTGTATTAGATTTCTATGTACTAAAGTTCAAGTTTAATTTACATGACATTGAACTCGAATAATTTTAGTTTCATTTATCGAGTTAAAATTTGAGTGAAGTTAAATATTTCTACATCTTCAAAATTTATCCTGAAATCTATTAAATCACACAGACTTTCAAAAATATTGCCAGATCCAACCTTAGAATAAATGGAGTTCCATTCACTTCACGAAAAAGGGGTCCACACACCACTGAATCTCCGATTCCGCTGATAAAAATTTCGTCATTGTCATTTGTACTATACATTTTATATGAACCCACATTTTTAGAAGTCATTATTTTATTTATGGTAATTATGATCTTCCAAACGTTTTCATGCAATCTGCACTGAAGACATAATTTGCCGAAATGAGCCATATCCTGAAACTAAATTCACAGTAACTTCGGTATTTTGTTGGCTAATCAGTTTGAAATCAAATTGTGTTATCAAACTCAAGCTCTATTTACACGCTCAGTTTTACATAATTATGCATTTTAACACTTTATGTCTTTATGCAAGTTTGCACTGATGTGCAAATACTGTATCTGAATGCACACGTGGTGTAAATTAAACAAGGGAAGCAAAAAACAAGGTACGATGAGCCACATTTTTGGTCCCAGAATTTAAATCCATTTTAAAGGTTTGAACATGAAAAACTAAACAATAGCCCGGCTTCAATTTACTAAAGAATGGTTCTTAATTATGCCTTCACGTATTAGTGCCACCACTAGGACATTTTTTGACAATTACCGTAAAGAAGCTATAGAGAGTATCCGTGTTTAGTCAACATATGTATAATATGGAAACACATAGGGACCGACCATTTAACCTGAAAGGGGGGGTATGGTTTTTTTTTCTGGACAGAAAAATTATTCATTTTTTGCACGCGTATCAACAAAATATTTTTTTTCAAAATTAACATAATTTTTTGGGGCAGAAAGCCTCATTCAGAAATTTTTTTTTCATCATTTTGGCAGCCAAAATATTTTTTTCACATAAAATCAGATCCAAAATATTTTTTTTAGAAAAAATCCATAGCCCCCCCCCTTTCAAGTTAAATGGTCGGTCCCTTAAAACAAACATAAGGAACTGATTTTCGAGGGTTGGGGTGTGCGATTTTTTATATTTTTTTGGAATAAATAATTTAATCTTGGAGACAATAAAAATAAATATTCTAATCCCACTTGTCATGGAAATAAATAATTTTTTAAAATTTGATTTGAAGAATTATTTTTTTGTTGCTGATGCAAATGAATAATTTGATTTATTTAGTACAAATAATAATAATAATATGTTCGAGGTAATCATGAAAAGAAATATTTTTTCGAGGCAAAATCGCCCCCTTAGCGACAACTCCTCCTAGACCACTCGGTGAAAGTCAATGAAACTTTCACAGAATGTTCAATGCTAGTTGCCATTGTGCACCAGCTATTTAAAAATTTTATTCGGCTTATATTTTTTTGTTGTTGATTTTTTTACCGTCTGCCATGGGGGTACATACTTTGTGGCGACAACTCCTCCTAGACCACTTGGTGAAATTCAATGAAACTTTCACAGAATGTTTAGTACATATTACCATTTATTTAAAAATTTGATTTGACTTGAATTTTTTTTGTGTGTGAATTTTTTAAAATCTAGAATCAAACGGCGGAGCGAGGGTATGTTTTTGTGAGCTTTGCTCACAGTTATTCTAGTTTTGTTTTTTTGTTTTTTTGTTTTTTTTTTGTTCTTTATATTTGTTTGTTTTGTTTTGTTTGTTTCTGTTTTGTGTTTTGTTTTTAGCAATATTTTGACTCTCTCATATGAAAAAAATGAAACTAGATATATACATCCAAGTTTTATTTAACTATATTTTTCCTAGAGATTTCGAATCTTGAGAAATTTCATTGTTCACCTATGTTTTGTACCATTTTTGCCGCTTGCAATTGGCTTGTTTTAAAATGTCACCCTCAGACTAAAATAGTGGAATTCAATTACAATAGTGGTCATATTTGGGGTTTGTACATGCCTAAAAATTCATACGCTTGACTGTGCAAATTCTGAAATGGGCGGATACAGAGCAGTCTTGGGGATTGGACACATTCTCTTTTATGGGAAAAAAAGTTCAAGAATTGACAATAATTGCAAAAATAAGGTGGAATCCCCGTTTCTCTGGATCCCATTGTTGCGAAGGCTGGATCCACCGGTGTCTTGCGCATTTAAACGGAGCTTTGACTTTTGAAATACGTGCGCTTAAAATTTTACATCCTTTGGTATTTTACGCGCCTGTTATTAACCGCTAATTCTTTTGCAATCTTGTACATGTAAACATTGCTTAAAAATTTTATTTAATGTATATTTTTAATCAGTCAAAAATTTTCTTATAATTACTTGAAAAGCACAAAGTATAAGTTGGACGCCACGATATAAAATTAGCGACTGAAATATCAAGAAAATGTGCAGTAAAGTTGTGTGAAATTTTCTTGTTATCGCGATCGGTTGAATGTAAAAGCAATATTAATTGAATTATAAACAATTTTTGAAACAAATACGATTTCATGTGAAATGCAATTAACGATAGTGGCCGAATACTTGTTATATTTTTGTGTGTAAAATTGCTACGTTGAAGACTTGCGAACATGCCTGTTAAAATAAAATACCCGGAGNACGCACAAATGGATGCACGTACAGACGGACAACCTTATCACTATATATCCCCCATTTTAAAGCGGGGTTATAAAAAATATGGACCTCAAAATCATTGTCGAAACAACTATTGCCAGTCACCTTGAATAATGATCCGTCTAGACCACACCAACAGTTCCGATGTCCCAAATACACCGGACTGGGATATGTTGTGTATCATTATTATACCTCCTGTAAGAAAGTTCTTTTATAGTAAAACAGTTTTATTTTCGCATAGTTTTCAAAAGAAATAGCGTTGACTGCACTATTGCAATAGTAAGCACTGCTGTTGTGAAGACTATTGAATTCTACGTCAATCATCATTAATCATCACGTGCGGGAGGCGGAGTCTTGACAAGTTGGTGGTACACACCTGCGCGATCACCTGTGCAATCTGTGCAATTGATGTAGTCAAGTTTCTAAGAGTGTCGTCTGCTACAGCGCTAAAAAA